>OU015491.1:153720530-153880530 GCA_907164885.2 Dolomedes plantarius
CAGAGGAATAATACATAACATACAAATCAGTTACGTTTTGTCACACTTTGTCATTTACTAAATAATTCACTTTTTATGTATAATTAGAATATTAAAAACTTAAATTTCACGATTATTTGAGCACCTATTACAAAAAACACGTAAATTTTGTACCAAAGAAATATTTCAGTATAGTTTTTTGAGAATGAATTTGAGATGTTAGCTTTTAGTGTTTAACGTCCAGATTGAAATGCCTTTTAACGATCATTAAATTTCCAAAGCATTTAAACTTTCATATCTTTCATTTAAAGTTTAGGGAATGTATCTTTTATTTTGATTTTAACATAAAATAAATTCACGCATTTGAGAAGTGTCATGCCCCATTTGCGTATTTCACTTGCATTTTTTAAAGGGTATTTTAAGAAAACTCTCTAAAGATTTCATGAAAGAAACCTTTTTTCCATCATAAATTGTTTCGCAGTTTTAAAATAACCATTAATTTCAATTTTCTCACCAAACTTAGCTTTTCTAAGAGAACATGCTTTTTTGCTCGCACTTTATCTTTAACATCAGATACTCGTATATCAAAGTAAATTTCATAGAATTATTACAGGACTCCTCTATCAAATCACAAGTTGCATGATAGAAAAAAGTGGCGTTACAACAATTAAGATGTTCGTTATTTAATACAGAAGAATGGTGCATCATAAGAGACAACTTTAAAATTTGCATTTGCCTGAATTAATTTTCTAGCGAAGACATCCATCCAATTGAAAATTGGTTGTAAAACCCTATAGAATATATCTGAGTGAAAATGTGCTGTAAAGGTTAAGGCTGTAAAATCGTTGTTTCAAAAGGAAGAAAACAATACCTGTAATTAAATTTACGAAAGTTTGAAAATCCTGTCCTTCTCTCAGACTCTCTAGCAGCCATCCACTCAATTAGCTCTGTTGAACTTCCATTGACACCTGAGATTTCCCAGTCCCAAGAACTTCTGAGAACTCTAACCTTAAAGGGAAAATGAATCGTTCTTCAATGGGTGCCTGGCCATTGTGGTCTTTGGGGTAATGAACAAGAGGAATTCCTTGCAAAAAGAAGTGCCAACTTACTACAACATTCAAATACAGCTACTTCCGTTTCTGGAAGGTAAAACTGTTTCTGAAAAATTTATTTACATCTAATTTCTTGCGGGATCTTCAGATTCGTACAGCTTTAAAAAGTTGGAGGAGGGGAAGTCCTTCTTTTATACCTGATAAACCAAGACGTGATGCAGTTGCGGCCTTCCGTCTGTCTACGGGGCACGATTGCCTCGCCGCCCATGTGCACCGCATAGGCATTTCAACCGAGCCTTTTTTGCCCACTATGCGATTTTGGAGAAGTAGTGGAAAGGGACCACCTGCTCCGATGTGGGGCTCTTGGAATCTACGCGGATCTACAGAGGTGTCGAGATAATGGGAAGCAGGAATGCTCCCAGGGCAATAACTTCGTCTTCTGTTTTTATTTCATCGTTCCTTTGTAATCTCTTTTGCCTTGCTACTGGAAATAAAAAGAAATAAAAAACGAGTGGAATATCTGAGATGCTCATACAACTTGCAGAGAGTAACAGCTTCATAAAATCTCTTTAAAAAAATTCTAACTTTAATTTTCCTTGTTAATTAACTTTGTGAGAACTCTCCAAAGGAAAAAGTCTGACATGGTAATATTTGAGTTACATTTGAAATCGGAGCCCTTTCTGTAAAATTTATAGCATTTTGCTAATTGTCAGTGTGCATCACTAGATGCCGCATTAATCTGTCGCAAATGTCACAGAATGGAGTGAAACAGAGCGGAGTATGTTAGAATAAATATAATTGGTTTTATAACACTATTTGTTGAAGCATTTGTTCAAGCCTATAGGGAAACATATGCATTCGAACCAAATACCCACCATCTAAATGTCCCTCACAAGCCAACTCACACGTTTATACAGGAAACAAACAATAAAAAAACTAAGACAAAAAATAAAATAAGTTGGTTTTTTATATACTGCGTGTGTAAAGTTGAATGAATAATGAATATACTTTTAGAGAAATCTGCAAAAAAAGATTTCCCAAATAAAAATAATTAACAATTCAACACATACGGAAATTGTAATTTCCCTCCGGTGAAAATTTCAAGCTATAAAAAGTCTTGTATATTATTTCTTTCTTAATTCTACGTTAATCAGCCTTTAGGAAGTCATTTTGATTTCCCTGCTCATGATTAAATTATACAGAACAAGAATTAAAAACTGCTTTCTCTTTTAATGCCGAAAATACTAAGCGGGTAAAGGATTTAAACAGATTCATGCACCTTAAATAATGAGGAAAATGATGATAGCCCCATTCATCAAAATGCTTATGTTACAAATGTCGGCAGTATACCTTTACATTCATTGTCGCGGCTGTATTGTAGGCTCGAAATTTTATTGATAAATATTTATCATTTTAGCATATAGGGATTACCATCAAGCAATCACCAATGTTACCATGTGTAGTTAAAACATAACTTCGCTTTGGATTCGGGCCTGGTACGTACTGAAGTGTATGTTTGAAAGGACAGAAACTACAGTAAAAGGAGGTTCTCAAATCCATCGCACATTCTTTCTTACATATCCTGTATTTTGTCAATTTGTATATGCCAGAAAATTTTCCGAGGATATACAGCATTTAAATGTTATCCAATTATCACCATCTCAATTTTTGTCTTTGTAAATTATCATTAATTAATAAAGAAAATAAATGTGTAGCCCGGCTGGATCGAAAATTTTGGGAAATCTATCCGACCAAAGATTTTACACCTCATAAATTTAGGTTTTCCAATATACCAAAAGTTGGTTATCCAAATTCTCTAAATACGTCACCAAATATTGTCAGTTCTAATAAGGTATAAAAATGCCATAATGTTAAACTATTTATACTCAGATCGTTCTTGATGTTTAGTCTAAATATTAAGAAAGCACTAGTATTTCAAAGAAATATTGCATATAAATAAATATTTCACGTTATATTCTGTTGGTTTCCATGATATTCACCAGTTTATTTGTAGATATCCTTAAAATATGCACAACTTTTATTTAAAGCACCTTCGACCAACGCGCCCTCTTTTTATTACGATATCAAGTGATTGATTTTTAAAAAATATTTTTTGTCTTTCGATTTTTCAGATAAATCTTTTGCAAATTCAGTCACTTCTCCAATTTTCACGGAAACAGTAGAACGCTTTTCCCTTCTTTAGAGTACTTTTAGTTTTCGCTTTGCTTTCCAAATGGACAGAAGGAAATGAAATTTGATTTACACTCTTACCTTCTTTGCAATACAAGTGCTTTTACTTCCCCGGAGGTTTTTTTGCGGAGGCAACTTGACTGGGGAATTGAATTTATATCATAAATGGCTAAAAAACAAACGTCAAAACAGGAGAAATCTTATTGTATATGCGTATTAAAAGTGCATATAAAAAACAAAGCAAAACAGGAAGCATTTTTGTTAGCCCGCTGGGAGAAAATGTTTTTGAAAAATTTATTCTACTTTTTTAAGAGTTATTCAAAAAATAGAATGCCTCTGTATGATTTTCCATGTAGCTGGGTTTGCATTTTTCTGAACTGCTGACAAATCGTCCTGTTTAACATTAAAGAATCTCTAAAAAGCATTTCCGTGATCTCATTTGAACGAGAGAAAAAATGAAGGTACATAAAAGCGTTGTGAAAATTTCTTAATGTATCTCAAACAAACATGGTTTGGATATGAAAAAAAAGGTCAAGAGAAAGCCTTTTGTAATTTTCATAGCTGTTAAATAATTTACTTATGAATCAAAACCGTATTGTCAGCTCTGAAATTAGCTGTCGTCAACTATAAAGGTAGTAAAATACGAAATTTAATTAATTATATTTAAAAATATCCGGGCCGTTTTGCATAGATGCTAAAACTGGATGTTATACTTTTTCTGATAGTTTGCATCTTAAACAAAAGCTGTTAGAAAAAAATATTTTTTTGGTTTGACCATTTATCTAAAATATCTTGTTATCATTATCCTATGGGTTCATTTTTGTGAGCTCTTTTAACAAAAATTTTACTATAGTTTGAATTTGTCATACATAAAATTAATTTATTTAATCTTCTAAAGATCAGACATTCTAATTTATTATTGTAACTACGCCAGTCCTTTCATATGTAATTGGTTACCACGATGTAACTTTATTTTAGATATTATATCGGAATAGGCAAACATTGTTTGACTGGTTTTAGACAAAATTTTATTTTTTTGTACTATTTTGTGTTTTACGATGGCTTTCGGCTGATGTAATCTAACTTGTCTCTAATACGATCCAGTATATCACATCTTGAAATGAAAATCCTCAGACTGCCAAAATAATGTATTTTTATTTTAAGAAAAGCAGCAAATTAATGAAGAAATGTAAAATGTTCAACGGTACAAATACATGCTATATAGCTCATTTATTACGGATATATGGATAAGCCTTAATAAATGTTTCCATTTTCTCTGTTTTAAAGTGATTAGTGTTTGATTTACTGTAGTTGGATTTTTAGACGGTATCGTGTCTAAATGGTTCTCCTGGAAAGTAATGATGTTTATTGTGTCGTTTGGTTTGTAGTTCAGTTGAGTTGTGTTTACAGTCTCTGAAACTACTATTTGGAATTTAGAGACGACTTACAAAGTATTTTCTTCAATTAGACTTTATCCTTTTATTTTCATTTTTCTTTAAAGACCTTTAAGTTTCCTGAATGACAAATATATTTTCTTTAATCGTAGTGAACAAATAACCACTGACGGTTGAGCTTGAAAGACATTTACTGCAAAAAAATTTAACAGTCCTTCAAATTTACAGCGAAATTTTTTTAAAAGGATTATAATGTTTATCTTTGACTACAACCGCTTTTACGATAGATATAGAATTACATTTGAAGTTTACGATTAAAGTACTTCTAATATTAGACTGGGGTAATTTTTTCCTTCTACAGAACAGTATTTTCAGTTCTTTACAATATACTTTTCTTCTTCTTTTGCCTAAATCGAGAGATGGAAAGGAAATTTGAATTTCACTTTTACCGCTTCTGTATTACCAGTTCCTTTGTTGCCCTTGAGGTGTTTGTAGTGACAACTGGGCTAAGGGATCGAAATTGCTACATAAAGAGCTATAACACTGAAGCAAAAACAGTAGAAATATTTTTCCATAAGCAAATTAAAAGCGCATGGCAAAAGTGAATAATTTATGCAGACTTTATATATATATATACATATATATATATATATATATATATATATATACATATATATATATATATATATATATATATATATATATATATATATATATATATATATATATATATATGTGTGTGTGTGTGTGTGTGTATGTGTGTGTAAGTAAGTAATATCCAGAACGTAAACTATATTTAACTAGATTAATTAGAGTTCAAATTAGGCAATTTAGAGTAGGACGGTAATTTACCATTATAAATTCTAGAGTTTTCTCTTCAGGAAGTAAGTTGTTTTCGCAGCGGAGAGTTCATGGTCATCGATAATTAATTGCTTCCACGCGCTCGGAAGTTTTTATGCGGTGATTTGCTTCTATCTGATAGCCATGGTTCATGACAATAGCTCTAGGTCGAATTTTCCATGAAAGTAAATTTTTGCTTAGTATTGTTATGTCAGTTTTACCTCATTCCTCTTAGACCGTTTTCCATTCAGTGTTCTTAGATGCCGCTTTCCTAAGGCTCGTATTTAAAAACCGAAATCGCAAAAGTCCATTGGAGAAGAATCAGGTAATTTTACAGACATTTCATTAAATGGGATACATTTTATTCCTGTTTCTGATTCTTTCTGTGCTAAATAAGCGGCAATTGATTTATACTTGTGACTAGAGGCTTTGTCCATATGAAGCTCAACTTTATCAGTGTCCTTTACATATAAGGCTGGAATTTCTTCTTCAAATATTGGTTCTAAAATATTCTGCTGATAGTAGAGTGGATTAATTTTGGCTTTACTTGAGACTTGTTTTATTTTTATTTTGTCGTTGTAACGAAATCCTGCAACTATCATGAATCCCTTTGGGAACTTTTTCTGTACACTGGCGAAGCCATTTCGTACTGTCATTCTCGTCAGTTGAGGAATAGAAAATTGATCCTTTTTCTATAACAGTCACTTAAAAACACCTGTACTTCATCGAGTGTTCCCACAAATTTCCATTTTTCCGCAGCTAGGTGTTTTTCATAAAATTTTCTACAATTTGTTTTCTTTCAGCGATATGGTTTGGAAAAAGCAGATGAACTTTAGGTTTAAACATCTTTTTTTATCTTCAAATTTTTATGAATGATTTTACTTACAGCGCCAGAAGACATTCCTAGTTTCAATGCAATGGATCTTTGAGTCGGCGTATTTTCTTTTAGGATCAGAGACTTCACTTTCTTGATATTTACCTGTGTTCCAACAGTCTTAGGATGAGGTTTCGAGGTCATGTTTTCATTTTTACTTTCAGTTAGACGTTTTTTCCCTTTCAAATTTAATATATAATAAATACCTATTTTTGAAATGCTATAACTGAAATTTTTACACCGCTTTATAATTTGTTGATACGAATATTTCTCCCCGGACAGTGCTGTTCCGTAACCTTCGAGCCATCTATCAATTTTAGGAACCACTTTCAAAATAAATCTTTTATTTTACATTCAAATCAAAGCAAACAATAGCAGACGATTATTCTGCTGTTGCCAAATATTTATCTCAAAATGCAAACGCCAAAAACAAATTACAAAATCGTTTCCATAAAGTGCGAACGGCCTTCTGTATATAAATATATATGCATGTATGTATAATATTTTAAAGCCGACTTTACATTTTTCTAAAGCGTTAAAAATATTTTCTAGCTAAACACTAACTAATCATCATAAACATCTACTTCTGTTATTCAAATAGGGAAAAAGAAAAATAGTTATCTATATTTTGCATAGAGCTGAAAGTAAACTCATTTTATGTACAATAACCTGGGATTGATCAGTAAATATTAAAAGAACTTATTATGACACCAAATTTAGATTGCGTTAGAAATCAGACAGGTTTTTTACTAGAAATATTCCTTTTTAAATAATTTATAAAATTTCCAGGTATCACGGCAACCTTTGAGGTATATTTGTCCAAATTATTTCACGTTCATTCTTTATTGTACTTTTTAAAGTTAATTCAAACCGTCTTAAAAATAGTTTTTCTTTTCCTGTCTAATTTATTTCATATATATTAACTCCTGATTTACCAATGAAAGAATAAAATCTTTATCCAGAAATTAATTCAAAATCCTTTCATTTCACTAAAACTCAATTGCAGCAAAATCTTTGAATTTTTCTCGAATCAGAATCATATTAGACAACCATAAAGATTAAGTTTACGCATAGGACAAAACATCTAAGTCACATCTCTTAAATTATTAATATTTCTCTTAATTCTCTAGTTTAAGCAATTTTATTCTTTAACGGTGATGCTAATTATAATTGCCTTTTCACTTTTTCAAAGAAAGATTTAGTGCTGAGATGTTCATAGATTCATGTACAGATCATCAGACGAGCTAAAATTAAATTATTAAGCGCTTTACATAGATTCCAAATTCTGTATGTAGATTTTTAAAAAGTTTATAACTAGACTGTTCATTTTTAAATATAGAGATTTGTTAAGTGATTGTATATTAATGAATTTAAGAAAAAGAATGAAAATCCATTCCTTTTACATGCTATTAAGGAATGTATTGCTACGTATCTTTCCCTCTCAGGAATTTTATTATTTTTTTTTTTGGGGGGGGGGGACATCCTGAATGCAATATGCGTAATTTTAAATTCTTCTAGAAAGGTTATGACGATCACAAGAGATGGTCCCGTCTATCTATACTTCCTCCTTTAATCTCTTTTTATGACTCTTTGTTTTTGTTGACGTAATATTTACATTCGGCTATTTTGCACGATCGCCACTTTCACGAAACGAAGAAGAAATTCGCTAATACCAGATCTAAGATTTTTGTATGTTGAGCTCACATAAAAATAAAGAACGTAAATAACCCTAATATGGACAGATTTAGGAGGAGTCACTCCCGGAATGACATCGTAGCTAGAGAGAGTTTTTGACAAACCTGGTAACTAAGTTAACAAAAATTCACAGTTTAACTTACCACGAGAATGGATGTTGGAAAAGCCGGTTAGAGCGACAAGATATTTTTTTTAATGTGTGAAGTGTCGGTGTCTAGATTTTTCGGACCCGCTGCATTATTTTCCGATGAGCCAACTGGTTACAAACACTTCAAAAGATTGTTGACGAATGAGAATCCTATAATTTAGTTTAATGTGCAGGGATTTAACAAGAAGGAAGCATTTCCAGGTCGAATAAATTATTTTAATACTTATTTATAATTCTTGCTGTAAAATATCTTGACCTGAGCTATTTTTAAAAAAAAGTTCTTGAAATTTTTTTATTATTCAACAGTATCAAGCAGTAAAACTAAGGATTATTTAAACTTTACAAATTAATGAATCTTTCTTTATCTTTGGCTGACAATTATGACGTATATGATCAAAATGTATATATATCCCATTTTTAATACATATGAAGTAATTCTCATGCAAAATTGCGTTCCTTTTAACATATCTCTAAACTGTTCTTGTTTTGATAGTTATTCACCGCATCTTCCATTAAGATACCAAATGCCTTATATACTCAAGGGATTAAACATGTTATTTCGCATTATCAATCTATTGTTTTCAAAATTTCCATTAGCGGTCATTCCATTGTAAACCAATAAAGATTTTTCAGTCTGAATTAATTGTGTTTATTCCCTTTGATTTCCTATCCTATGAAAGACTCTTAAAGAAACCGAAACGCTAGCAAAGGACTGGTGATAATTTTATATTGCAAAAAAAAAGTTTGAAACAATGACAAGTCCTACATCTCTCATCTTAACATTTACATCTCTCATCTTAAAAATTCGCTCACTCATTTCAAAAACGTCATACCTCAAAAACCAGCGATTTTTAGCTATGCCTCTTTTCAGAATGCCCTGAATGAATAGGATATCCCTGAAAGATCGACATATCCTACAGCTCAATATTTAGCCGCTAGAGGGCAGAATTAATATTTAATATATTTCATTCTACTTTTAAACTTTAAAATTACTTTCTTCAAAAATCTTTTTTTTTAGATATGACGTTGTTGGAAGGAGTGAGCGATTTATTACTAGTTTATAAAAATGCTGTTATAAACGTCTAGGCAGCAGTAATCTTTCTTAGTTCTTGATGCATCTATCTCGTAGGAATTGTTTTAAATTGGCTGTTACAAAGGTTGTTTAGCATCTGTCTCATACATCTCACTCTCACTTCAAGCTATTTAATATTAGATTCATACTTAATCGTCTTACGTTGTTGCACTGTAACATATACCTATGGTGTTCGGGTCAAATATGACCCAAGGCGTAATTTTCAATGTTGTTGAATTATAGTCACATTTTATTTATATTAGTAATTTAATTATTTATTTAGTTATCATTTTATCTACACTTTTATGTATTTGTATATCATTTAACATTGTTTTACAGGTAAGTTTTCATAACCATAAGGAAGCTTTAATTTAATGAATCACTCTGTATTTATAAAATAAAAATGCTGTAATTCAATCATTCACCACTGAAAATCACTGTAAACTTTAAAATGCAGTATAATGTAGCACGTATTTTTCCTGTATTTATTACATATATTTTTTCACGTTTGTTTTATAAAACAAGAAAGTTCGCACCTGAGTATATTATTTGTTTATTTTCGGAAGTAGAATTACACATTAATGAAATATTTATGAAATATTTAGCTTATATCCAACAATACAATTTTGGACGCTTGAACAATAACTGAAGGAAAGTCATAGAAAATTTGTAAATTCGTTAGCCTATAAGTTGCTTCGTTTATATAGAATTGTTACACACTGGAATTTAAAGTTTCTTACAAGTAAACTGTCTACCTTTGAAACACCTCACAGGACTTTTGTTTTCAGTCTGTGTGCATAAGAGACATCTTCCTCTTTTGACAGTATTTGCTACATTTCCGGATTCTTCAGATTGGGGTTCAGGTTGTTCTGAGTTTCGAATACTCATCGCCAATACTCGGGCAGCCCTTGCTCTTGGCAGATGTTTTCTTCCTTCAATGTGGAGGGTAACCAAAGTCATGCCAAGCTTCTCAATGAAGATTCTACGTTTGTAAAATGAGTTCATCTTCCATTCTGGGTTGATCTTGATGAATAATAAGAATGCTTTATACTCGGAAATGTTTAAGATGCTGGAGAAAACTACTACGGGCTATCTGTTGGTCTTTCTCCCACAGGAATAGTGGGAGCTAGTTTATACAAAGTCTACTCCTCCTTTGGTGCTGTTATAATCTAGAATGATTTGAGGTTTCTATGTGTCTGTATCTGCTATTTTCTGTGATGGTGAAGAGTACTCCGGAAAACTACGCACTTGCCTCTTTACTGGCTCTACGGCTGTATGTTCCAGACAAATTGGTAGCGTTGTCACAAAGTACCCAAAAGTTTATGCCGCACTTGGCTTGTTTGCTGGGCATGTGCTGGCGGAAGGGGCACTTTCCTCGGAAAACTACCAGTTTTTCATTCACAGTAACGTATATTTCAGGGTTATACAACATAGGCAAAATTTCCACCCACTTGTCCCAAAGTTCTCTTATGGCTGAAAATTTGTCGGTTAACCGTCTTCTTGGTCGGGTCTGCCTGCCATCAAATCGAAGAATCTTTGATATCATTTTGAATTTTTTTAAGGACATAGTTGCCCTATCCCATCCCGTTGTGGCATCCCACAGACTCTCTGTAGACTCATCACGAGATTTATAATCCCCAGACAGAAGCTACTAGCCAATAAATGCTTCCAAGTCAACGTTACTCAAATTCTTCCAACTGTCACTGAACACCTTATTTCCTTCGATATTACATTTTTTTTAGTATATTCACAATTGCTGGAGGAAAAAACAACATAAATGCAGAGTATTCGTTTTCAATTCTAGACGTGTCGTATCTCGTGGGCTCTGGAGTCATGTTCACAACATTTTCTGCCTCACGCCCACCACATGAAGCTTGTGGTTCAGATTTCCATTCGATTTTACCATTTTTGCTAAATAGAGTCGCCGTCTGACTCGTCAGATTTGTCCCTTTATAACGCCCCTTGATACACTTTACGAGTGTAGAAAGGAAAGCGCAAGAAGCAAATACCGGTTATAGAAACTAGGAACTGCTAAGGACAATGCAGTACTATTAGTGTCATCCATTGTGCCAGAAGGAAACAAAAAATATATATAACGGAGAATAATGAAAGCATTAATGCATTGTCACAGCAATAATTGAATAATATATTAAAAATTGTAGTGCTCATGCTGCTATTCTCGTAAAATTCCACACGGGTCAAAATTGACCCGAACGACTTTATGTTACAATTTTTATTGTTAAAAAACTACCGTTTGAAAAGTAAAATTCTACATGTCTGAATGTTTACTATGACTATAAAAACAAAGTCACAGTATATTTTTGAAAATTTCCCCAAATTGTAGTAAATCTATTCGAAATAAATTTGTTATGAGTTAAAAAAGACCGGAACACTCTAAGAAGGTTAAGATAAACATTCCCAAAAATAACTTGTTACAATGGAATATTGCCCAAATAAGTTGATAGGGAAAAATATATGCGGTCTGTTAATGTCCTAAATTTTTGGCTAAGAAAAAAGGGAGGTGATAACTTTAGGGGTTAACGAAAACAAAGATTTCATTAAACCACCGGACAAATTGAATACGAGAATGTTTGCCTCGAAATTAAAAGACTCGGAGCTCTAACCCATGTCATAGGTTAGATCTGATAGAAATTCGTCACGACATGAAGAAACATGACATGAAGTCATGAAATGAAAAACAAAAGTATTTCAGTCGTAAAAGGCAGTTTTACATTTATCAAACTTTTATTTTGGAAGCTCTGATCAAATGATTTTCTTAAAACATCTCTGATAATAGAACATAAAGCTTGTTTTCTTGAAAGCTATGGCTTAATTTCGGGGAACAGAAAAATTTTGAAATATCTAATAAATATTAAGTGTGTCTCTGAGCTTGTGTACTCATACTGTCTTACGATTTTTTGCTATATACTGTCTTTTTACCTTTATATGCTAATTATATGGTCTTTGTATTATAAAAAATCCGAATACTGTCAGCTAGATTTATAGCAGGAAATTTATACTGACAGTCAACTTGACAAAGAAGTAGAATATTCAACATTTTTGGTATTACATGAGCTTTATTTTAGAATCTCATTAATTTGTCGAATAATATCCTCTTTTATTTGCAACCATTAATGTAATGTTTGTTTTATTTTTTTATCACTTTATATTCCAGTAATCTTTAATAATACCCTTCTTAAACATCTATCTGAACACAATATATGAAACTTTTCTTCGAATATATTTTTACAGACACCGTATTTGTCACGCGAAAACCTCATTTTTCATCTAAAGGCAGCTGAAAAAGAATAGATATTACATTATGAATTTTTGATATTGCTTAGCAGGCTATTATACTGAAAGATCAAAGGAACTGCTTAAAAAAAAGCTTGGATCTTTTCTGAAATTGAAATTTCCTGCTTTTTTTCGTTTCAGTATTTGTATAACACTGATTAAATCGAAATAATGAAAGCCATACAATAAAAAAATTCATTAATATTGCACGAGACTTTATTAGAGTTGTAGAAGAAAACATTTTGATTGAAGAGAATTCCATTCAGGTGATAATTTACAATGAAAGCTTAAAAGACGAACACGCGTTCTTTTGTTTTGAAGTGTTGAAGAAAAAGTTATGAAAAATTGGAGTTAACATGTCAAATAAATCTCAAGTATATATTCAGGGGATATTAATATTTTATTCATGTAGCTGGTGTTACATCGGTTAATTAGAATGCTCTTTACATTTATAACTTCAATAATAGCATTAAAATTCGGGTAATGACTCTTCCCTGTTTTAAGATAATCGATCCACCGTATAAGTTTTTGCTATAAAGCTTAAAAATATGCGACCTCAGACTAAAGAGAGGTTGCTTCAACTTTCATGAGTACAGGTAACCCTCTTATAACACGGTAGATCGGTTCCCAAAAAAATGCCGTGTTCTGTGAAACCGTGTTATATGAGACCCAGAGCCAGTACAAAAAGGGGGTTACGTTCCGAAAACTTATTAAAAACAAACTTTTTAAATAAATTCCTTATAAGCAACTTAATTTTTATTAAAAATATAAATGTATGTATAACACAAAACGAAAAGAAACAAAATATATACTTTTATTTAATGCGACCTTAATTTAATAAATTTCTTCCTCATCAATGCTCAGTACAATCAAACGAGAACGTTTTTTCGGTTGAACGATATCACTTTCACTTTCAGATCCTTTTTCCTCATTTAGATTTCTTGCACCTACTATCCTCTTTAAAAATTCTGTAATTTTGGTTTGTTTACTGGTTCTTACAAGGTCATTGTAGATATCACGGTATGGACATAGATAATTTTGCAGTTCCCTTGAATTTTCGGCTTCTTTCAGCGGAAGGTTCTGCATTCAAGAAAAATGATTCAAGATTTTCAGCTAAGCTTAGGCCTTCTTGTAATTTTATAGAGTTATAAATGAATAAATTATAATTTGTTTATACATTTTCCTCTAAAAGCATTATAGTTCATTATTCTTTCCCGTCATTGTTTTAAGGTAATTTAGTTTTTGAATGTGTTAAACAAAAATCATGTAATCTAGTATTGTAGAAGTACAGTGTTGTACAAAGGGTTTCGTAAATTTTTTTAACGATTTAGAGCGAAACCGTGTTACAGGTTGCAGTGTTATACGAGGGTTTCCGCAATTTATCCTATCGTGTTAGAGCAAAACCGTGTTGTAAGATGCCGTGCTGTAGGAGGGCTACCTTTATATAAAATATGACATGTTTTAAAAGTTATAAAGGTAAAACGTTGCATAAAAAATCTCATCGTCTATCAAAAAAGAACGGCAAAAACCGAGGCTTTTCATTATCTCTTATTGTACATCTGAAACGAAAAAGTTGTAAAAAAATGTTTTAAAAAATATAAAGAAAGGTTGAGTCCAAGACGGAAACACTAAAGTCACTGAAGTGCTAATTCTGACAAGAAACGAATAGGATAATAATCCGCAGTGTCGGATGAGGTACTTTAAAGACCTTAAAATTAAATTAATTACTTAATTTAATTTTAAATAAATGCCTTTCCCCTTTTAGATCAGGATTTTAATTTTCTTCAAGTAAATGCTTAATTCCTAGAGAAAAAAAATATAACTTTTCTTGGAAGTAATTTAATTTCTCTTTAACTTATCATACCTTAAATAACAGCTGTTTAGGGGCGCGGTGTCCCAGTTGTCAAAGGCAGCGAACCAGTGATCTGAATGTCGCTGGTTCGATTCCCTTCGCTGACAAAACCATCGACGTGTACACTAATGGCGGCTGGTGAACAGAAAAATATTGTCGTAGCTGCAATGACCTTCAAGTTCCCCAACTATCTCTGGAGTTGCGAAGCCAAGTGCTCCGGTATCCTTACTTAATTATGTTAAAAATTAGGGAACCGATGTTTTCTTCTAGGTCAAGTCAGTCTTCAAACCTAGTGGTACCTCACCTTAACCCGAGAGTAGTCGCGCCTTTTCTTAGAACGCCAGTAGTCGCGTTCGGTCCATTTGCCGCCCGCTACCAGTTGGTCGAAAACAGAGTTGAAATTTGTCGGTGTTACTAGATGATCGGAAACGGAGAACATAGAGAAAAAATTATTGATTGAATTTGGAAAGATAAATATTACAGCAATTACTATACATTTAATTTAAATATATATTCAGTTGACATTTACATAAATATTTTTAATATTTTATTTACAAAATAATTTTAAATAATAAAAATTAATAAATAATTTGACTGAATTTATAAAGATACAGTGAATTACTAATTAGTATAAATTTTCAATTATAAATTTGAAGTCGTTCTGAAATAAATCATTTTGAAGGACAGAACCGCAGTAAAAGATACAATTTACATCATTCATTCATTTAATTAAAATAAATATTCAATTGTATGTTTGAAAGCATGCTTATTTCAGTTAATGTTTAAGTAATAATATTTCTTAAAACAATAAAAACAGGATGAAAATTTCTCTGAAATTATAAATATACAGCAACAATTTATTTTGAATGAATTGCCACTTGTAGATCGAAAAGCATTATTTCTGAAAAATATTTTGCAAAACTGAACACAAGCAAAGTTAATTTTGTTATACCCCGGAAACAAACATTCATTGAATTTGTAAAAAAAGAATTTTCCTGCGGCGTTGTTAAATAAATGTGTATTTTCATTTACAGTAAAAATTTTAAAAATAGATAAATTTTAGAAAAATACTTACCCCATTCTTGTAACTATAGTATAAACATTAGTTGTATTATCCAAAAAAGAAAAAGATTTTTATTTTCACAACTTCTAATCTAAATTAAGAAATTCGCATTGTTTTGCACATTCTACACACAAATTAAACGTATGTTCTTTGGAGATATACAGACTACATTGTTCACAAAATTGTTTTGTTTTTCGATTTTGCTTTGTTGTGCAAATCTACACCTTTCAGTTTTTGGAGAAAGAAGAAATTTTTTGGGGGGTTCACCACAAAATTCTCTGATCTTTCTTTTCAACGGGTTTGGCAATGTTATTATCCGTTTTCTTTCATTTATATGCTCTCTTAATAAATCTAAAGCCAGTTCTTTCAAAAAATAGCGACGAACTACCTTTTTTTCCAGTATTTTTTTGAAAAATAATTTGTGAATTTATTCCCTCAATATTCATCAATGAAAAAAACACAGTAAGTGGCCACCTATTACTTTTCCTTGCGACAGAATAGGAACCTTTCATTTCATCAACGATTCTTTGAATCCACGATTCAAAGAATCAAACTTCCCTCCCAAGGAATTCGCGGAATGCGAAGGGGGAAAAATGAGCGACGCAGCTGCTCGTACCGCGGTCTTTCGGACCGATAAGAAGTTTAGAATGCAATAAAATTCTGAGAAAACACATGAATGACTTGCAATTTTAGGACACAACAGGGCTGACAGTCAAGGTCAGCTACGCGGAGTTTCTCCATTGTACCTTTAAGGGGTTACAGAAAGATAACTGATTTTGGCGGCAAATAGACCGACGCGCGACTACTCCCGGGTTAAAGGGAAGCTGCAGACTACCCTTCGCAAAGGACCAAAGTGCTTTGGGCTTGATGTAGGCTTTCTTACACCAAGGGTATTGGAAACAGCAACACATAACAGTTGTCAGTTCTTATTTTAACCGAGTCAAAAAGCTTATTTAATTTTTAGAATTAGTAATCTTGAAATTTTTAAAATGTTTTTCATATATCTCGAAGTAATTATTATATATTATTATAAAGAAATAAAAAGTACATTTGTATCACTTTTATTGCGCAGAAATTATACTGCCAATTTTTAAATTACTATAAACTAATACTCTTCTAACTTTAAGTTTGTAGTATTTACCAATGTCTTCCTAATCTAAACCTTGCATAACATCATTTTCTCTAAATGTACAGGCAAATTGTTTAAAAATAAATTAGCTAATAAATTATGTAAAAAGATTTTAAATTTCCTTAAGAGTTGTAAAAGAACGTACACCACAAGACTGGCAATTAAAAAAAATTTAATTGATCACAATTCCTTGTTATGCTTAATAACTCACCTTAAATTTATCATTTGAACTACGAAACAAATAATTCCAAACGTTAATAAACAACCTATTCATTTTTTTGGGAGAAAATGTTGTATCTGGTGAAGAAAAAAGAAAGACGGATACTTCACAGCATACATCAAGTACATGATTCAACATCACTCAGCCAGAGACATGACTCTATAGTTTCTAAAAATATATGTTTATACGTATTATCTCTATTTTACTACATCAGGACATCAGATAACATTTGTCTTGCCTGGTTATGAGCTGGGTGCTTGATATAAAAATGCGTAGAATTACTAAAATAAATAAATAAAGCATTCTTGAAACTATTAAGGCACTAGAAAAGCTTGACATGTACGAATCTGGAAAAATAATTAGCTACATAAATATGAACTCGAGTCTGATCGCTTGGAACCTTTGGGTATTACCAGTGGTTGAACCTGAAGCTTCATGGGTTGAACCCACTCATGTAGATGGCGCTGCTAGCCCAGATTTAGAATGCTTTATGACCAGAGACCTTCTGGATAGCGAACGAGAAACATGTACTATGTACTAGTTATGTGAATATTAAATGTTGTTATGTTTATTTGATTGTCGTCGATGTTGAGATACCACAGAAGTTTACCACTGAACAAACCACAGATTACAGCCAACGATGCTGATAACTAACCAGTATTGCCAACAAATCATACTAAGGTTACCGTTTTCCCCAAAGCATTTACTTCTGACTTTAACTGAAATTGCCCATCATGCCGTTGTATAAATTCACTCATGGTCCCTTTCTAGTCAAAGAAAACTTCTTCGGGATTGAGAACTGTAATCAGATCTTTCTGTATCGGAGAAAGAAGCTCGATTTAATACTGACATTTTCATGCAGGTCTCAACGATAACGCTAGATTTTCATGCAAGTCACAAAAATGAAGATAGATTTTCCTTGCAGGTAGCAAAAATACTGCAGAATGAACGGTGGTTCCAAAGCGGGGGAGGGCAGATGGGGCAGTCCCCCCCCCCCAACAAAAAAAGCCCGGCATATTTTTTTCATACCCTAAAATTATATAATCGTAGACGTAATATTAAATGAGTTTAAATTTAAAATGAGAGGATGGATTTTAAATTTTAGAGAGTTTATATTTTAAATGAGCGGATATCATTTTTATGCAAGCAAGCTACTTTTAGTGTTTTTTTTGTAAATATTACGAACTCCTCTCTTTTTTTCTTAATGTTATTTTGATTTGTCAGATTTTCCTTCTGTACCGTTATCTCTGTTATTTTCTTATAATTCAATGTTAAATAAAACACTACTTTTTTGTTTTGGAAGCACATGTCAAAATCAAAATGAAAACATTAATGAATTATTACCAAGAAAGATTTAATTTACATTTAATTCTTAATATATATATATATATATATATATATATATATATATATATATATATATATATATATATATATATATATATATATATATGTATGTATGTATGTATGTATGTATATATATATATATGTATGTATGTATATATATATATGTATGTATGTATATATATATATATATATATATATATATATATATATATATATATATATATATATATATATATATATATATATATATATATATATATATATATATATATATATATATATATATATATCAGGAAGCTACAGATATATATAAATAAAGCTTTAGCTTCATGATATATATATATATATTAAAACTGTAAGAGCCGACGTTGCCCCTCTCCAAATCTATGGAGTAGACCCGACCCTGTGCAGAATGTGTGCCGTTTGCCATCGCAGTAGTAATAAAAAATCTGATTTCACAATATTTCAAGCGTGTTGAGTTTAAAACACCATAGAAACAAATATTTTTTTCAAAAAAGCATGTTTTCATTTCCTTGGCTTAAATCATGTTATACAGCTAGGTTAAAATAACACAAAACACATATTTCTTGTAAGATTACACCACCAGATGCTACAGTTTAATGCTGTGGTATCCCTGCAGTACATTTCATAATGGAAATTTGCAGATTTTGCACTACTTAATAGAATATATCTAACATTCCTTGAAAGATGCCTCAATGAATTTTTTTATGGTTTTTTTTATATGATTTTATAAGAAAGAGTCTTCAGGTTTGTTGGTTTAGGAAAAAATTTCTGAAAATGTTTTTCCTGGAAAAATTACTTTTTATCGACTTTCAAATTCATTGAATTTTTTATAAAGAAAATTTTTACAAATCCTAAAGACAAATTATATCGAACTATTGAACCATTTCCTATGCACAGAAAGGGAAAAAAATTATCCGAATAGACCTATCTGGTATAGCAAATGTATAAAAAATTGAACATTCTTTAAATTTTGAATTTTAATATTTTTTAAAACTAAAGGTCGAATTTCTGTAGTCATTTTATATAGTGAATGATTATTGTTATAGAGAAATTGTTGGGAAAATATATTTTTTATAAAATGCGTGTAGGTTAAAAAAATTTTTTTGAAAAATCTTTACTCAGTGGATCACTAGAAATATCCATGAGTTAAAATAAGTCTTTTGTTATACAGAACAACCTATTTTTTAAAGATTTAACACTACGTTATCTTAGAATAGAAAAAAAGGGGTATGTTTAGACAGGTAATTTTACAGGAAATTTTAGTATCTTTCAACAAACAAACAAACAAACACACACACACACACACACACATACACAAACAAACACACACACATAAACAAACACACACACACACACATAAACAAACACACACACACACACATATATATATATATATATATATATATATATATATATATATATATATATATATATATATATATATATATATATATATATATATATATATATTTATATATATGTCAATTTATTCACTTATAATTATATATTTTTTACGTCGATACTGATAACTATTAACATTTTTATGATATATTCTGACCTTCCAGCATTTTAATTTCTAAAAGTTGACCAGCTCTGTAATCATCCCTATTGAAATACGCAGAGTTAATCCAGGAATTCTGAAGTTTTCTACCTACCTTTAAATAAACGTAGCGACGCTAAGGGATGTCCTTATACCATATATTTACATGTAAATGAACAAATTGAGAAAAAAATGAGCTATACATTATATTCATTTTGAATTTTAATAAATTTGTCGGTAATAATCTCCCAGGGGATTGGTTCGTTTTTCAAAAAATGGTTGTATGAGGAAGAAAATTTCCGTTTCCTATTCCTGAAAACTCAAACAATGATTTAAAAACTGATATGTATAGTTCATTTTTTTCTCAATTTGTTCATTTACATGTAAATATATTGTATAAGGACATCCCTTAGCGTCGCTACGTTTATTTAAAGGTAGGTAGAAAACTTCAGAATTCCTGGATTAACTCTGCGTATTTCAATAGGGATGATTACAGAGCTGGTCAACCTTTAGAAATTAAAATGCTGGAAGGTCAGAATATATCATAAAAATGTTAATAGTTATCAGTATCGACGTAAAAAATATATAATTATAAGTGAATATATTGACATATATATATATATATGTGTGTGTGTGTGTGTGTGTGTGTGTGTGTGAATGTGTGTGTGTGTGTTTGTTTATGTGTGTGTGTGTGTTTGTTTGTGTATGTGTGTGTGTGTGTGTGTGTGTGTTTGTTAGTTTGTGTGTGTTGGAATTACTGAATTTATAGACGACACTTAACGACAATACCCGGGTAACAGAACAATATTATTAGTCTTGGAAGTCGGCCCTAGTGCAAGTCAAATAAAATAATTCAATTTAACGGAATAGTACCTTTATAACTTTAAAAACATTAGGGTTATCTAACAGTTAAACATATTATACGAAACGTAAAAGAGCAGAAACTATTTACATATTTATAAGCAGAGAGAAAGGATAATGGCATCTGCTCAATCAACGATTCAATCTTTTAGTCTATAATACGGACGCTCACACCAGCATATATGAAGTTTATTTTCTCTCTATTAAGTGGCTCTCTGTGGCCTCATATGCCCAGGTGACATCCAGGCGCACATAGAAAGAACGCGGAAGTTAGTTTTACAGCAGGACAGACCATATTGGAATAAAATTAAAACTGGTGGGGCGTTATCTCTCTCTCTCTCACACACATACACACACATATATATATATATATATATATATGTGTGTGTGTGTGTGTGTGTGTGTGAGAGAGAGAGAGAGAGAGAGAGAGAGAGAGATAACGCCCCACCAGTTTTAATTTTATTCCAATATGGTCTTTCCTGTTGTTATTCCAATATGGTTTTGTTGTTGTCAGGATATATATATATCCTGTTGCAGCATCCGGCAGGATCAGGATGGTTCTTAAACATGGTATTCCTAAAATAAATGTCTGCGATGAAATCTAAAAAAGATGTACATCCAACCAACGAAAGTGTTCCTAAAATAAAAAAACTGTTTTATGAACGTTTCAGGATGTCTGGTGAATCTCCATTGCCTATCTCCCCGTCAACCCAGCCACGACCTGAGATCCGAAGTACTATGAAGTTGCAATCCTTTTTCGCTTTGTCCCGATCCTTTAACATTATATATATATATATATATATATATATATATATATATATATATATATATATATATATATATATATATATATATACGAGGTATGCAACTTTAATAGTGGCAACAATGTTGTAGAGCCCAGGGAAGAAGCTTACTCCACACGTACGTCCTATACCTGATTTTACGCAATACATTCTCCCCACAAACATCACACACCTGCACAGTGACAGAATGTACACAGCCATTTAGTTGTTGTTTTAGTTACCGGTATAACGTACGAAATAATTTGTTGCATTGTGCCGACGGAAGAAAAATGTTTGTGCGCACACTGTGGCTGATATGTTTGCTCACTGGGGCTGGGAAGTGCTCTACCATCCCCCATATTCCCCGGACATAAGTCTCTGTGGCTTTGAATGCATCCCCATTATAAAGGAACCACTCCATGGATTCCACAGAGATTCTGCAGGCTGTAGACCGCTCCATTCGAAGAATCAACTCATCTGGTGCTGCCAACGACATCCTGCAGCTACCAGAACTAGCAACGGGTGCTAAACAATGCTGATTACTATTTTGAAGGGCTATAAAAGTTTCACCTGTATACTTTGTATATACCTAGTTGGCACTATTAAAGTTCCATTCTATGCATATATATATATATACATACCGTGGCGCACCAAGAGGGGGTCAAGGGGCCCTGCCCCCCCCAAAAGAAATAGAAGTTGCATTATGAATATTGATTTTGCATCATAAATATTTTTATCCTTTCATCTCGGTCCCCCCCAAGAAAAATCCTGGGTGTGCCACTGTTTATATATATATATATATATACCCAACATATTATATGTATATATATATATACATATAATATATATATATATATATATATATATATTACCCAACAATCAATGTATATATATATATATATATATATATATATATATATATATATATATATATATATATATATATATATATACTAACTCAAAACCCGCACTTCGCTACTGACTACATTCAAATTAAATGCAACGGTCAATGTATGCAATTAATGCCCAAAAAAATAAATATATATAATTATTTATAATAAATACGACGATCAATGTATACAATTGATGTAAAATAAACAAAAAAATATATTCATAAAAAAATCGTAAGGGATATTTTTATAGACAAAATAATGCAGAAAAAAATATTCAAATTAAATGTAATAGGACATACTAAAGAATATAGTACAGTTAATATACTACAGTTTGAGGAACATAATATATTTTATTGCATTTTAATATTTTTTTGGATAATGTCCAGTGGTCTGCCGCATTAGCAAGAAAATTTTTTTTTGTCTATTTAGTTGTTATGCACGTGACGATAAATTTATTTAAAGTACCAGAAAAAGAAATCACATGATCAGCATTTAATAAATTAAATTCTAAAAATTAATCTTTAAAAATTCGCCAAAAATCAGAAAATGGAGGTAAAGATTCGAAAAAGATGTCATTTAAAAGGAAGTTTTATGATCTTTCTCGTGATATGAATTTTATAACCCTGAAATTTTTATTTTAAATGAAAACTTTAAAAAAGTTACTAAAACAGCTTAAAAATTTAATTTAAAAAAATCTAATAAGAATTTTTCAAAAATCTTTCTTAGTGCACCCCTACATTATAAGAAGAATCGCATGCAAAATTTCAGCCCTTTAGGTCCAACGGTTTCGTCTGTGCGTTGTATGTCAGTGAGTCAATCAGTCAGTCAGTGAGTCAGTCAGTTACGGAACTGTTATATATATATATATATATATATATATATATATATATATATATATATATATATATATATATATATATATATATATATATATATATATATATATATAAATATATGTGTGTGTGTGTGTGTGTGTGTGTATGTATTCACATACATATAACAAACCAGCATTGTGTCCCTGAATTTACAGAACTAAAGCCCTATGTGTTGGCCGAAGAAGAGAAAGTAGGGATGAAAGTGATGGTTGGTAGTTAAAATAAGATTACTTCACAATTATAGTTAGATCTTATGATAAGACCGCTCTCTGCAACGTTCGATTGATTTCAATCGACTGGGGATAAACGTCTTCACCTCTATTCCCCTGCCTGACTAATGGATGTTAAATGTTTGGATGTTAAATGTTAAATGTCTCCGATTTTAAATGTTTTGGAGAGATAAATCATGAAACTTTTTAAACCCAACAAATCAATAACCTTTAGCAAATTGTCAAGTCCAATAAATTTTGCGTATCTGTGAAGAATAAAAATTAGCTAAAGAGAAACGGTGTTTAAACAAAGTAAATACTAAGCCACGAATTTTCCCAACAATTAGAAAAAAAACTCTTTTAAAATTAGTCTTTCTATAGAAATTAGAGATATTTATTATTTAATTTAATGAAGGTGTGATGAGACTCTGATCAGGGAATTAGCATAATTGCTTTTAATTAGAAAAAGAGTTTCAAAGAACAGAGCATGAACTTTTAATTACCAATAAAAGTACTAGATTAAAAGTTACAGCGAATTGCAATTTTCTCTGTGTGTGCCACAACCAAATAAAATCAGCAAATTAATGACTTGTTAATAATACCTTTGATGGGAGTGCTTTTCCCCTAAGCTCCAGGAATGTCAAGTATTTGACAGTTAAATAGATTTGTTTGAAATAATTTATAGCAGCAATTAAATTTCGAGTAAATTAAGTTCATTTTCTTTGTGCAAAGATTCACTTGTAACAACTTTTATTAACATTATATCAGTACATTAAACTTAATTTTAATTGATGACTCTCGTTTTTCACCTAAACGGGAAACAGGTTTCCGGTGCATGGTGCATTCTTTAATTTAATGCTAATTGGTTGCTTAATGGTCTATACTTTTAAATTAAACAGCAGCTATGTGAATTATAATCGAATTTTTTTTATATTCTTTTTTGTATAAGTTTAGAACATGTGTAAAATCTCTCATTTAAGCTCCTTTTGAATTAGGCAAGTAGAGCTTCTAAAAAATTGCGATTTTTATCATTTTTTTATTTAATTCCCCAGAAAGTCAATTTATCAAAAATAAATTTTGTCAAAAATTTTGCATGTTTTAGTAAATTATATTTCTGCATTTAAAAAAATTAATAAATGAATATTCGTTGTAGGAATAAAGAAAAATTCTATAAATTTTTCTATTTACTATTTTTTTTAAATCTAATGCGGAAGCCCTCTGCCATGAGACATTTGTCTTTTGTTATTCACCGCAATTTGATCAAATACTTTATAATGGTAGCACCATATATTTTCTATCAGAAAGATTAGAATTTAAAATTATCTCGAGCAATCAAATGCAACTTAAAAATTTTTCTTATTAGTCTCTTTAATATTTTTATAATTTTAATATTTTTAAATACATCTTTTGAGAAATCTAGTTTTTAACATGATTTTTTGTCAGTGAACGGTACTATAAAAGATTAAGGTAATATAAAAGAATCGAGACCCACTCTTGACATGAATGTTTGTAGTCATTCAGAACCAGCTTTATGCAGTAAGTTCCGTCTAATTAGCCCTCTTGTAGCAAAAAATGGACCGCTCCTAGCCAAACCTTCTCAAAATCTTTGAACAACTGAAAGAAATAGAAAGAAATTGTTTGATGAAATTTTGAAAACATTTCGCATGCGACTAAAATACGATTAACTTTACAGCCAGGTTGTTGATTTAAAATGGTACCTCATTTATCGATTTTGGTTAAGCATGAAGGGAGAAAAAGGGATGATCCCAAAAAATCCCAAAGAAATAATATAAATGATGATGGTATGTTTTTTAAATTTAAAGGTTAGTATTCAAGAGATAAAAGTAAAAGTAAATAAATAAGCGAGGGCGAGCACGTGCTTGCCATCTAGCAATAAAGCAAATCTTTACATGTCTCATTCACATTTTCCCATAGAGTTTACAAAAGAAATTTGCCATTCTGCCACGTACCAACCATTGTTCCCATCTTATCTTTTTTCTTCGACTTGCCTATCTACATGGTAAGACTTTTATTTTGATTATCCCTTAATTATGAAACAAAGTAGAAGCTTTCCCTTTATAGCCTGGTAAAATTTTGACAAATGCAATTCCATTGCGTACATAGAATTGAATAAATATAATTAAACTCTAAAAAGACAAACCAAAGAAAAATATAACTCTTTAAATGTTCTTCTGGGGAAAGAAAATATATTTTAGTCTAAACAAATTGTTATTCCATGCAAAAAGAACAATGTGCACATACATGGATGTTGCTAAGAAAGAAACTTATTTATTCACTGAATGATAATAAAAGCAGATGATTTTAAAATTTAAAAGTTCACTGTGCCCAAGATAATGTGAAAAAAGCCAGCGTCATCTAGAGGAAGAAAAAATGTTTCTAAGGTTTATACTTCAATTTTTAAATAAGCATTACAGTTTGTAATTCTAAATTAACAATTCGACAGAAGCGAAGATTGTAATCTTTAAAATGGTACCTCATTTATGGATTTTGATTAAGTATGAAGGGAAAAAAGGGATCATCAGGAAAATTCACCTTCTAGAAATAATATATATAGACTGATGCCAAAAACTAATTAAATAAAATGCGATAATTATATGAACTGAGGAACTTATCGAACATAACCCATTTAGGTAAATACAAATAAACTAATTTCAAACTCAAAGTCGGAAGCATACTTATTATATTAGTGAGAACAATTTTTGTAAGAAAGTGTTTCACTGCTTACATTTACCATTGAAGGAAGCTATGAGCAAACCGACACACTGTAGTACGGACTTTTGTCAATAGGCTGAGTGAAATAGATGAAGTTAATGTTTTAGCCTTTTCTTCCTTTTTTTCCCGAAAGCATTTTCCCTTACTATGTTGCATAATCAATGCTTTGCGCGGGATTGATTTATCTCTTCAGTCCTAACTCACGCAAGCATAGACTGTCTTGTTTTCCCTGAAACTCGTAAGGAATACTGAAAAGTTTCAAACAAACTTTTTGGGGAAACTGTCTTCTCATTCATTTAAAATATGGCAAATAGACGAAAATTGATGAGGAAAAACTAACTGCAAACTAAAGGTTTTCTCAAATGGGAGTTAACCGTAGTTTGTATAATACAAATGAATTTAGCGCTAAAATTAATTACCGGAAGCAATGCACGAATCATTTTCTGATAATTTCCAATCATGTTCTGTTAGTATTGTGACGAAACATGGTAGGATATGAAAATCGTGTTTTCCTAATGAGGAATAGGAGATTAAGCGTTACAGTACCTGTCGATTGCAAAACGGAGACTGCGATAGAGTATCAGAAATATTAAATTTTCATACTCCATATCAGGGGTTCCCAAACTTCTTTGGCCTACCGCTCCTTTGCTACTTTTTGAGTAAGACATTACTCAGTGCCCCCCTGGAAATTTCGCTTTTTAAGAAAACAAACAGAGATACAGTGACAAATTTGTGCCCTTTTATGTATATATATATTTCTACCTATGCCCTTAAATGTAGTAAAGAAAGACACTTTGAAGCTTGAAATTATAAAATTATTTACTAAAACCAACCATAATAACGTTCGCATTACACACAGAAAATAAAGATAACGAGGGATAAAATCTAAGTAAAAATACATAACATTAAAACTAATCCTAATGAGAAGGATGAATTTGGTGCGCTGCTATCAATTTATTAATGTTCGGCTCTATTTTTGTAACAGCATTTTTTAACCATCACGATTGTATTCGGTTTCTGTTTGTAGCAAGCATGTTTATAACTACGTTGAACACCTGTTCCACTAAATAAGCTGAAGGAAATATAATTATAAGCTTTTGTACTATAACCTATAACACTGTTCAACTATGGAAGAATTTCAGAGATGAGGATAGCCGTTCTTTATAGATTTCGAATCACTGAACGCAAAAATAACATTTAAAGTTGCCTCCTTGCTCACAGTTTGAGTTATTTGACTATTTACATTTAATATATAACGCTATGGAATACAATTATACGAATAGTAGTTAACGAACTATACATTTTATACAAGTCGTCTTTTTGCTTCTCGCTTGTGGGGGACGTCCGGAATATCTCTGGGGATCATCCAGTAGAAATCTGCTAGCATAGAGACTGACCACTTTCCTTTGTAACGCTGTTCCATTGCTGAAATGTCCTGATAGAATCACTCTCCTTTTTCGTCACTGAAAGTCCCACAATTCGCTTGGAAAACATGAATGTGTGAATGTATGAAGTGCAGTTTTAGTGACATGTTGCATCCAATAGCTGCAAAAACATGTACTGATACTTTATCCTGGATTATAATCCAGAAAAAAGTATCAATATCTGTTTTTGCAGCAAGAACTGTTGGCAGTGTGGTGGTCGCTGAGTTTGAATTTAAATTAACCGATCCGCTGGCTCGTTCCACTGCCCCCCGAGGAGTGGTATTGCCCACTTTGGGAAAGTATGCTCTACATGCTGCATCCGATAGTTAATTCCTCATTAGTTTCTCTACATGCTAAGAGGAAATGGTATAACACATTTACAACACACTGACGATTAAGCAAGCAATGGTTTTGAGGCTAAGACTCACAAAATCTCTTGTGAAAATTTCACTTTTCAAGAATATTTTTATTTTTCTTAACAGTATTTTAGTGAATTCATTAATGTAATTCTGGGTAGCTCAAATTAACTAAAATAAATACGTTTTACTTGAAGAAATTGAATTTGATAAGCATATGCATTAATAATTATTCATGTTGACTAGATTTTGGATGATTTTAAGGACTTTTTTTAAATTTTACAGCGACATCCAGCGCTTTAGTTCCTGAAGAGCTCGAGGTAAACTCTCCTAAATGTTGAAATGTCGAAAACTCGAAACGAGCTAAAAGTCGAGGCTTATTTTCCGACACTCATTCCAAAATAGTAAAAAAAAAGTTCTATGTTTTTAAGTTACATGCCTTCGGCCATTGATCCGGTTTCATCACAGTGACATCGTTTAAAAACGATTCTTTTTGTAACGTGTTTGAAGAAACTTTTGATATGGAGTAAGAGAGCCCCTGAGCTATCAGAATTTTGATGTTAACCACGCTTTTAGATATATGCAAGAGGCCTGAGAGACGACATGCATTCATTCAAAATACGTAGAGAGGTGAAAATTATAGAGGATGCCATTTAGAAAAACACCTTCTTTTAAAATTATCATTACTTATCAGTCCGTAAGACTACAAAGAATTAGTCATTTTATGATAGTAAGAAATTTTCATTTATCAAATTACTCTGTAGTCATCGAAATAAATGACATTTATGTATTTTAATAGATGAGTCGACATTTATGTATTTTAATAGATGAGTCGACATTTAAAAAAATGCAGTACTTAGTAATAATGAAGCTTGTGTCTGATGCGAATGGGAAAAAAATTTGCTCCCATGTTCAGAAAACTGCGATAAATTTAAATAAACTTGAACGACCAAATATTTTGTCCTTCTAGTTAATTTAAATTTGTGATTTATTACTAATATTTAAAACTATGATTTATTAATAAGGGAGTTCATATAAAATGAGTAACAAAACAAAGAAATTAGTGGATTATGGGGGGAAAGAATGAACCAGCCAGAATGACATGTGATATCTCTTTGAAAACAACTTCATGATTGCTGTAACCTATTACCAGAAAAAAATTAGATATAAATATATTATACAACGCTACACCCCCTTTTTGAAAAACTGCATCACTATAATTTAAAGTTATTAATAATGTCTTCCTTTCATGCAATGATTGCCTTACCGCGACATTCAAGTTGTACGCTATCGCAGTTTTATTCCCACTGTGTATATTTATATTTTTCACGCGTTTTAAATATAACAAAGCGTACACACAAAAAGAAACTCTGAAATCCACGATGGCCTTGACGTCCATTTATCACAGTGGAATGGAAAAAAAATCAGGCGTTTTTCGCAAAAGAATGGAACTATATAATGGGATTCACAAAAATATATACAGTGTAATGCAATCTTTCATGAACATTTCACTTCAGGAGTAGCCCGGGTCTCTCGGGACAGTTTCTTCTGGATATATGAGCTTCAAACGTCGATGGCTGGAGACCAATAGTTCTTTGGTGATTTTAACGCTATCGCATTCTATCCGAAGGATGGTCCTCATTTCCAATGAGTTATGGTCCCTCGGCTGTCTTTCTGTCACAAAAACTATACGTTTCTCACTGGTGTTCTTCAAAATCCGCCGAGAATCAATATTTCTCGCTGATGCTCTCTGGGTTTTAAATCCGCTTTTGCGCCCCATTAAAGATTTTTTAAAGAGGATAGAGGAAAATGTATTTCAAGACAGTGTGTTGTGTAGTGAATGCTGTTTATTTTTCAGGTGGTGGGATTACTTTAAGCTGCGTATTTTTTTAGTTTGTAACATCGTATGTGTTCAAATCTAAATGCTGAATAATGTGTTACTCTGCCTTGTCGAGCGTTGGTTAACCATTCAGCAGGCGCGACCGTGTATAAAGTGCAACATTTTCGTAATTTTGAATGGTTTGTCTTTACATTTTAGGTTTGAAAATTCTAAGCAGTTTATATTTATAGCTACACTCTTTCTAATGAAGGTCTGATTTACTGACCCTTGAATTCCTTTCTATTCATTGTTAGTTTTGATTTAACCCTGGTAAATCAGCGATTATACTGGATTGCAATACGACGAAATTATGAGTTGATGTAGTAGATTAAATGTGCAGCTATTACACGGTATTCACCATATCACAAAGATGGACAATTTCATAGTATTTTAGGTTTTTGGACATAATAGGAATCGATTCACAAATTGTCCTCAAATGCATTAAACCAGGCAGTTTTGAAATAAGGCTATTGAATCTGCCTTCTTTAGCCTTCAATTATAAATATATCTCAATATTATCAACATTTTATATCTTACCATAAAGCGCAGAATTATTATTTTCAGTTTGAAAAAAAAAAGTTTATTACAAAAGGAATAATCACGGTTGAAAGAGACGTTGCACTTTATACAACGCACGCATCCTGGTGTTCCAAAAATTAGCGCTCCCGCTGAAGGGTTAAAGTAGCTAGTGCATACGCACTTATTGATGAGTTACATAAAAAACTGAAGATTTTAGATATCGCAAGATCTAAAGTAATATATAATTATTAATATTCCGTGCCGATGCGATTGAAGAATTATTATTTTATTAACACGAAACCTCGTTGTTACTAACTTGCAATGTAAAGGATTTATTCATGACCGGGATTTTGCCGCATACTTGAATATGTAATTAAAAATAATTTCAGGATGAAAATCGAAACCTCAAAATAAGTGCATAAAATAGGTTATTATTAATTTTTTTTTCAAATTAATCTATTTTCACAAACGCGCACATGTATATTGTGCATAAAAATCTAAAACACAGATCTTAACATTTCAGGGGTATATGGTATCTACTTTAATTTTTTGACACGACACTATGAAGTATAACTAAATTAATTTATTCAGAATAAGTTAAAGGCCTATATCTTGTATTATACAACATATAGGCCTTTAATAATATTTTTAAAGGCTTTTAATAATATTTTTAAAATAATATTATTAAAAATATTTATTAAATAAATATTTTTAATAAATATTATTTGGGCGGAGAAAAAATTGTCTTCATGCGTTACATTTTGTTGTACTTAAAATGTTGCATATAGAAGAAATATTTTTATTTTTGTATTACTTTTAATTTAGGTCCCCTGAGGAATGCAACGCCATGAAATGAGAGAATTAACTTTATTATTCAGCTAATAGTTTAGTAAACTAAAAATTCATTTTCATGGTATAGCTTCTACCTTTTTCGCGTGTAAAATATATATATTTTTACATTTGTGAAACAAAATTCTTGATTTATAATCCTTTAAAATGTGTTCATTGCTGTAAAAGCTTTTCATTAAAAAATAGATTTATAATCCTTTAAAATGTGTTCATTGCATTAAAAGCTTTTAAAAAAAAATAACCTAGGGGGTGGTGGCCCGGTTGGCAAAGGCGTCGAGCTAGGGATCTGAAGATTCGATGCCGGTCACTGATAAATCCATCGCCGTGTACACTAATGGCGACTGGTGCACATAAAATCTATTGTGGCTGCAATGTCCTCCAAGTTCTCAAATTTACCTCTGGAGGTGCGGGGTCAATTGTTCCAGTCTCGTCACTTGACTCAGATCTAAATTACGGGACCAGCTTGTAGGGGGTAATGCTGGCTACCTAGATGGTTCCCTAAAATGAATGGCCAGAGTCTTGCGGTATGAGTTAGGACAGCCATCAGCAGTCGATGCAGACCACTACTGATCTGGTGTCTGCAAGGCGTTGTCTGCCCGGTAATTCGCATTCGGGCGTATGTCTCGTAATTGCAAGTGCCTCCACATTTGACATTAATAATAATAATTAAAAAATACCCACTCAAACATTTTTAATAAATACATATAGCTTAGCATTCAGTATATATCAGTTTGTATTTTTTGATAAGCTATACAAAACTCAGTAGGTTCTTGTTTTCAAAAGAAATATTCACTGAATTAAATCAGCTTGTTATTAATAATTTTCATTTTAGTTTAAAAGCAGCGTAGGAATTTAGAGAAATACGTGTCTAAATTATTGATCTTGGCGAACAAATTTCTTTTACTCTAGAGACGACTGAATAAAACTGAACTCTCCACACGGACGTCTCAATTTTTATTCACATCGTTAGATTTATAAATAAATTTATATGTACACCCCGTTAGAAGAGATATTATTTCTATGTAAATACCTTTGGATAAATATCTCCAGTTTTCCCCCAAATGTATCCAAACATCCGCAAAATATAGAAATTTATAGAGGGCAAAATCATTGATCCGATTTCGCTTTATATAGTTCGGGTCTTCTGTTACAGCTGCTATCATTCTCTAGGTTCTACACACAGAGAATCATAAAAAGTTCGTCCAACAAGCAGCGGTGGGATTGCGATAAAAGCAATAAAAGTAGCCTGGCGCTTTGAAAGTGAACACTTTATGGTAGGAGCAGTTCTAGAACAAAGCCTTTCTTTGTCAACGATGTAAAAGTTTATTCACACTCATACTAAAATACAACTCGTCACATTTTTACGTATTTTATGTATTGTTTAAAATTTTGAATAATTTTAGGATTTGATTTTATAAAACCTTTAGGAATGCAAATATACACTTATACATGTGTGAGTGTATGTGCAATTGGGTGCAAGTGCGTAACATGTGAAAGAGTGCTTTAGTGGTCGAGATAGAAGCTGTTAATTTTTAAATTTGTCATTGCCGCAAAGAAAATATTAATATCAGTCCGATTTAAAGATCAATACATTTTGGTTTTGACTTAACACATTATTGACCGACAGTTTTATTTGAATATATTAGCAAGTCACAGGCAAAGACTAGAATTTTTAGACTAAGTTTATTTCCTGAAATCTGTTTTTTCTAGGGGGAGGGGGTCTGAGATTCACAGTTTACTGTTTCCAATCCCATTAGTGTATGAAAGCCTGCACCAAGTACAAAGGACCTTGCTCCCTGGCAAAAGGTTGTAAGCAGCATTCCTTTAAGGCGAGATACCACTAGGGCTGAAGTCTGACTTGACCTCGAGGAACATCGGTCCCGCAATTTTGAACCGAGTCAAGAGACGAGACCGGAACACTTGACCCCGCACCTCCAGAGATAATTTGGGAACTTGGAGGACGTTGCAGCTACGACATATTTTTTCCGTGCACCAGGCACCTTTAGTGTACACGGCAGTGGTTTTGTCAGCGACGGGAATCGAACCAGGGACGTTCAGATCACTGGCCCGCTGCCTTTGCCAACCGGGCCACCGCGCTCTGATTCACAGTTTATATGGCAAAATGCGAGGATTTGCCTCAAGCTCATTCAGGTCATAGTAAAGGTAGTTTGAAGGAAAACAATGTTCAGTTGATCGAAAATTTCTCGAATGTGACTTTCCTGTATCCTCAGTTTTCTTCAACATTTGCGCATAAAAGCACGAATTTACTCGTTATCCGTTAACAACGTGTTAACTTTCAGTTCAGTACCCAGATATATTCTTTATTTCTTACAGGAGCAGCCAAATTAGGGGTGAAATAGCAAGGTCAGCTTTACAATGGATATGCTTTAGAATACATGAGAGCTTTATGAAAAGAGATACATTGTATTTTCCATGACCTGAGTTGGAATGTACACTCAAATTTAGCTAATTCAAGATATAAAATATACATAGGCCTACCTTAAATTCAATATTAGGGTCATCAACCGGTTTTAAGCGGAAAGTGTTACTGAAAATATAAGGGAAAAGGTACGTGATCTCTGTTCAAAAGTAGAACGCTTACAGCAGAATGTACCTCCGCCCCTAATAAGAGACCAGATTCGTGTCTGGCAATAGTATACAATGCTTCACATAGTTTTCTGTTTGAATGGATTGCAATAGTATATTTAATAATACAATGAGATTTAGGTCAAGTAGAAATTTTTTTTTGGAATGACAGTGTAAATCATATTTAAATTAGAAAAATTGTTAAATAAGAAAAAAATTACTTTTTAACTACACACACTATGTAAGGATTTTTCTCTGTCAAATACAAAGATTAGAAGATTATTGTACTCATAAAAATTCCTTTACCAATTTGGTATTAAAAAGACTTTAGAATTCAAAATTTAAAGCATTGTTGTTGTTAATATATCCGCTTAATAATAAATTCTTTTTGAATATTTTTCTCCTTTGTGCCACAAAAAGTTTTAAAATCCCTTTTCTTTAAGATTTATAAAATTTTTATGCATAAAGTTTTTAATCATTAGGAAATGAAAAAATCATTTTTTCATTTTAAATTTTGTCCCAGTAAATATATTTTCTGAATATTCACCCTAAATCAAAAAGGATGAAAGCATTTTTATGGAACTAGGACAAAGAAACGCCGTTTACTCCATAGGTATACCTTGCAGGGATTTTTAGATATATCCTTTAAAAATGACAAGCCGTGAAAAAATCTATTACCTCTTCCATCTCATGTTCAGATGAAGTATTCACAGACAATCCAGAATAATAATTGCTGAAACAGGTAATGTAATTATAAAAGAAGCATGGGTTTTGCGAAATTTAATTTGATTAGTGTTTTAAGTACGATTTAAGGGGAAAAAAACATTGTGTGATTTTAATAAGAATTTTGTACCCCTTACCTTCCACGCTAAGAGTAGTGTAATATGACATAAGTGAGGGAATCTGTTTTTCTAAAAGCCTAATTATAACTCTTGATAATGGAATTTGTTGGTCTGTAAAATTAATTTTGAACTTAAGTATTTCTACAGCTGGACAAAAAGTAAATGGTTAATTACTTTTAACTCTATATGTGCATGTATGCTTTCATACAGAGGTTTTGGTATTAGTTCAATAAACGAACGGATTATATACTTTAAAATATTTTAAAAGCCTATAGAGATCTCACTCTGCAAATGTTCGTATATTAATTATTGAACAGTGAGTACGTAAAGACAAACTTTGATGCTGAAGGTGAATTACATTGTTTAATGCGAAAACAAATCGTAGCAATAAAATATAAAATAAAGACATTTATTTCCCTGAAAGTACACTGCTGAAATAAATTAAGAGAATTTGCATATTTTATCGAATTTCATGAAAAGAACTGAAATGAATGTAAAACCACTGCTTCTAGACAAAAATGCAAATATTGTACATCAAATGCGTAAGCGTACACGTGTGTGTAGATGAAGCCAGTAGAGAAACAGGCTTTATAAGTGCGTGTAAGTTAAGACGCATTTCGTTCGCTAGCACACCTCGGCGAATTTCTTGGTGTTATTTTGCAGCTATCGGTTAATTTCAATTTATAACAGTAAAAATGAGTAACCAGTTTAGATGATGGAATGAGGTGGCGAATTGTGGGGAGGTGAGATGCAGGCCAATGTCAAGTCAAAATTTGTAGAGAGTTCAATTTAACGACCAGCGTCGTGTGTAACTTATGGAAACAGTTCCAGGATACCGGATCCATCGAGAGATAGCCTGGGCAAGGTCATCCATGAGCCACGACGGCCAGAGAAGATCGCCATATCGATTATAGCGAGGCGAACCTGGAGTGCTACAGCTTCTCAGCTCTCTCGTGACTTGTATGCACCTACAGGAACCCGTGTATAAAGGGTGACTGTTTCCAAAAGACTTCATGAGAGAGGGTTGTTTGCAAGATGACCTGCCGTTTGCGTCCCGCTCACTTCTACGAACAGGAGAATCCGTTTATCATGGTGCACAGTGCAGAGAGCATAGAGATTGGCGTATGGATCAATGGGCGACCGTTCTCTTCAGTGATGAGACCCGGTTCAGCCTAAACACTGATTCTCGCCGTACGTTCATATGGAGAGAACCGGGGACCCGATACATACCCTCCAATGTACGCGAAATCGACCATTATGGCGGAGGAGGTTTAATAGTCTAGGCAAGCATCATGTTGGATGGCCGCACACCTCTTTATGTCTTTGAAAGAGGCACTGTGACTGGTGTGAAGTATAGGGATGAGGTCTTGGAGCGCTATGTTCGCCTTTTCAGGGGTGCAGTTGGCCCTGAGTTCATTTTAATGGACGATAACGCGATGCCACATAAAGCTCTTCTGGTCGACGAATTTCTAGAGAGTGAGTATATTCGCCGGATGGATTGGCCAGCCAGATCTCCAGACCTTAACCCTATAGAGCATTTCTGGGACGCTCTGGGGAGGGCAATTAGGAACTCGCAACCATCCTCTGAGAACCATCCAGGGAATGAAAACAGCGTTGCTGAACGAGTGGGACAAATTGCCACAGGAAATGATAAACTGCCTCATTTCAAGTATGAAATCATGCTGCGAGACTTGTATATATGTAAGAGGGGACCATACCCCCTATTAACACATGTATTAACCAATTTCTTTCTTTATTCTGCAACCGATGTTTCATACCTTCCGACTCCAACGAGTGTTACGCAGGATCATGCGTGTGTATTACAATTATTGAATGGTTATTTGTGTTGTATTGTATTAATGTATGTACATATCAAATATCATTACAATCGGAACAGTAGTTCTAGAGATAGTCGACCAAGTCTGAAAAATCCCTTAATTCCTTACACCAGTGTATATAATCTTAAAATACACTATCTTATAATAATGGACCAGACAGCAAGATGTGATGATATAAGGGAAAGAATACATGCTTCAATAGAGGGATGGTCCCCCACGTACTGGAGTTACACTAGCAACCCCTCTGGGCATACTCTCTTCATGATTTTGATACACAGCTATGGGTAATTATGTCCATTCCTGCTTCAAGAATCTCGCCATCTCAGCTGTAGATTTCGGATATGGTTCCCTGGTCCGTAAGCGTCGCTCTAACTCGTCCCACAAATGTTCTATGGGGTTTAGTTTGGGACTCTGAGCTGGCCAGATAAGACGTTTTACGCCCATATCTTGATACCACTGCTTCACAGAGGCTGCAACATGACATGGAGCGTTGTCGTTCTGAAAATAACATTCGTCCATTCCATAAAATTAACAGAGTAGGAAGAGCCTAGGAAGAACCAGATTGTCTAACAAGTTCATGCAGGCGTCGGCGTTCAATTTACCAGGAACATCTTGCAAATATCCCAGGCCATACCTCGAAAAATACCTCCAAACAAGTACACCTCCACTACCGAACTTGAGAGCTGGAACGATGCACACGAGTAACAGAGGTTCGCCCGGAATTCGCGAAACCCAAGCACGTCCATCCGACTGGAAGAGCATGTAGCGTGACTCGTCGATCCATAAAACAGTTTTCCAGTGGTCCATAATCAAGTTGCGACATTGCAAACACCAAGTGAATCTGCCGGCATTCTCTGATGGTGTGGTGTTTGGTTTGTGTGCTGCAACGTAAACGTGGATATTGAGGACGTGCAGTTCTTTGAGGTGCACCGTAACCCCTGATCCCTGTTGAAACTGACTGTTGATGATTTGGAGTTGTTTCTTGCGGTTCTTACGAACCTCACGCTTCAGGACAGCCGATCCCGTTCAGTCAGTTTACGGGGACGATCAACGTGTGCAGTTCGTGTCCCAACTACCGTAGTCATCCGCTTCTTCACGACATCGCCAACAGTTTACCGTGGCTGTGATAATTCTACCGCAATTGCGCGAATAGACTTGCCACTAATTTGACAACCAACTATAACACCTATTTCAAACTCACTGATTTCCTTTCGTTTCCACATATTGTAAAAAATTTACACAGAAATAACGACGTTACCACTTCGCGTTTCGTATTTAATCTTAACAGGTCACGCGCGAGCACTGGATTTGTATAAAATCCGACATGCAGTCGGATTTTATGCAAATCCGCTGGCCTCCGGTCCATTATTGTAGGGTAGTGCATATTTGATAGGGTGTTGCATATGGTTATAATGGTTTATTTAAATTTTTTAACTCTATAGTTATCATTTGGCCCGCAGTCCTTTGTGTAACAATTATTCTGTTCTTTGTAAATTTTGAATAATATTGCAAATTTTGATTAACCACGAAAGTGAAAAGATTGAACCTAAAGTGTTTAATATTTTCATATTAAAACATTAGGTTTCTTGACTCATATTTAGAATTACGTCATTTTATTTTATGTCAAACTTTTATATTATAATGCTAAACTCTTCTAACTTTAAAGCAGAGAGATGTAAACTGAAAACTTGCCATCAAACTACAAGACGAAAATTTGGAAATTTTAATTAGGAAACTACAAATACACATTCAAAATTTGAACATAATTCTGGTTATTTGTGGGAAAATGCTACTCTGGAGATTTACCCTGCATAGCTTTAAACATTTATTTGGATAAAGACCATGAGATCAAAGTAGTCTACATAGACTTATTTTAAGAAGTTTGTTTGAACAGAATATTGAATATTTCGATATCTGTCATCGTTGAACTACGTATTTCTGAACGTAAATGGAAGTATGATATCTATTAGAAACGATATAAATGCTTTTAAATAAATAATTTGCAGTAATATTAAATAGAGTGTAAATAAACTTAGCATATTTCTGCGCTGATCTAAATAAACAGTGTCTCTTGTTTGTTTGATTTCCATTAACTCTGGGCGCATTTTGAATTTGTAAATTTTAGTAAGTTCAGACTGTTGCAGAATGCAATTTTTGAATGACAAATTATAAATATTTGTATAAATTTACCTACAGTTGAATGTTTCTCAATTTATATTGACTCGAAGGACATGAATCGTTAGTTTCCTGGTAAAACCTTAGTTAAAAAAAATTCACACTACTGAACATGCTTCAAACTTTTATTTTATAAAAGTTTAAAAAGTAAAATTTTACATCAGAACCCCTCTCTTTAATTCCTAACATATTAACTGGTAAATAACAAATAATGACTGGTATATTCATTATCTATTATTAAAATTGAATAAACGTTTAGCCTAAGAATTAATAAGAAACAAAATGACTGAAATTAACAATAAAATTATCTTTGCTTCCATAGTTAGAAGAGCAATTCGTCGCTATTCGATAAAAAGAAAATTACGGTAAAATAAAGCTGGAAACCAAATAGGCTAATTAAAAATATTATTGTATACTTTTTTATAGAGGATAGATTTTCTATTTATTCGTTTACATGTTTCATGAATTTTTGTATTATATTATTCTATTGTGTATTTGTTGGTTTTTTGTACAACGATGATGTGTTTAACAATTCTATTTAACTTTAAATGCAACTAAAATGAAATGACAAAATGCATAGAACACTTCTTGGGGGAGCTAATTGCAATTATATACGCCTATTTATGCAACTAGCTCCACACAACGAGGCGTGATCTGTGCATTTTATCACCTTCAGTCACATTTCTTCATCACAAATAAGTCAAAATTTCCATCATAATTCATGATAAAAATTGGTTCTTGCCGAAGCGGGCTCGATGCCTGCACTTTGTCAGTAACAAGTAAACAAATTTAGAGAAACTGAGCATTTGGAATGGTTTTCCTTGAACGTACTTATTTGATACTAGCTGAAGTACCCGGCGATGCCCGGGATTTTAAGAATGTTTGTTGTTAACCAAAATCAATTTAAAAATTAACACAGTATAAATAACATAAAAAATATATATGAAATGTTATACACGTCTCAGAATTTCAGCCTTTCATCATTGTAATACTAAAATCTGAAAAGTAAAAATGTCAAATTCTCTAATGTTTGTTAACCAAAATTAATTTAAAACTAAGCACAGTATAAATAACATAGAAAAAAAACCTTGTGAAATCTATAAATATATAAATTTATAATAAACTCCTCAGAATTCAGCTAGAATTAGCCTTTCATCATTGGGGTAAAAAAAAGCTGCAATTACAGGTTCAGCAGAAATTTCCAATAGAACAATGATATGACTGCAGCGTTGCCTCTTAAAAAAATGAAGTGTTTGATTGAGGGCGGCACACCATTCAACTCCTCTCCACATTTAACTCCTATAAACATCCTCTACATATTAAATTCCCTTTCTCTCCATAATAAACTCCTCAGAATTTTGGTATATTCAGCCTTTCATCATAGTACCACTAAAAACTGAAACATCCTCTCCAGAAATATAAATTTATTAATTTCAATAATTAAACACACACAAATATATAAATTACGCAAAAGTTTTTTAACCAACATTTGAATAATTCGTAAATGAAAAAGCATATGAAAATAAAGATAAGAACTTCCGGAATCGAAATTAATTACCCTCAATTTTTAATTAATAAAAAACCAACACAATATGAATAAAAACGATAGTTGCTTAAAACCATATGAAAATAAAGCTATTATAAAGATGATAATAATAAAAAAAGCATAAGAAAATAATGCTCGCGCATGAAGTTAACGTTACGATATAAAGATAGTAATAATAATATAAACCGCGTGCATAAAATATTTAGCTTTTCAGGCGAAATAAATTGATTTTTAGAAAAAAACTACTTTTAATCGAGAAATTAAAATACATTGCACAAAATTTTAATTTTACCAACTTTCCACCCTACAATTTACGCCCTACTTCTTTTAAATAGGATGTAAATATAAAGTTTTAACAGCCAATTGAATGCCAGTTAAAAATAATGTGTGCGCATGAAGTTAACGTTACGATATAAAGATAGTAATAGAAATCTATATATATATAAAACAGTTCCGTAACTGACTAACTGACTGATTGACTGACTGACTGACATACAAAGTACAGACCAAACCGCTGAACCTAAAGGACTGAAATTTTGCATGGAGATTCTTCTTATAATGTAGGGGTGCACTAAGAAAGATTTTTGAAAAATTCTTCTTAGATTTTTTTAAAATTAAATTTTTAATCTCTTTTTGTAACTTTTTTCAAGTTTGCATTTAAAATAATAATTTGAGGGTTGTAAAAATCACGAAAAAGATCATAAAAATTCCTTTAAAATGAAATTCTTTTCGCATCTTTACCTCCATTTTCTAATTTTTGGTGAATTTTTAAAGATTAATTTTTACAATTTAATTTATTAAACGCTGATCATGTGATTTCTTTATCTGGTACTTTAAATAAATTTATCGTCACATAACAACGAAATAGACACACAAAAAAAATTAAAATAGTGGCGCCATCTACTGAACGCTTGTGAATCGAGAGTTGTTGGTTATTTATTAATTAAAAATATTGGAAAGTTCTTGTGGATCTGTAAATATACATGTGGTAACAGTTTTAAAATTTATAAATTATCAACCTACACAGGTGATAATTTATCCGGCGTTGCCCGGGATTTTAAGAATGTTTGTTAACCAAAATCAATTTAAAAACTAAACACAGTATAAATATCACAGAATAAAAAGCATGTGAAATGTTATACACATGAATAAAAAGAAAACCCAACATAAAAAACCATAAATTTACAATAATTTCTTTAGAATTCAGCTAGATTTAGCGTTTCATCATTGGAGCAAAAAAACCCTGAAAAGTAAAGCATAAAATATATACATTTATAATAAACCACTAAAAGCTGAAAAGTAAAAATGTCAAATTGGCGAATGTTTGTTAACCAAAATCAATTTAAAAACTAAATACAGTATAAATAACATAGAAAAGATTTAGCCTTTATCATTGGAGCAAAAATTCCTGAAAAGTAAAACATAAAATACATAAATTTATAATAAACCTACCAAAATCCATTAAAAAAATAAACACAGTATAAATAACATAGAAAAAAAGTATACGAAATGTTATACACATTAATAATATGAAAAATAAAATAAAATAAAAATAATAATTTTAAAAAATAGTAAAATAAAATAAAAATAATTTAAAAAAATAATAAATAAAATTAATAATAATAATAATTTAAAAAATAATAAAATAAAAGCTGAAATAAAAAAGCCTCCATAAAAAAGCTGAAAATACAGGTTTAGCAAAATCTGTACGATCCGTATTCGAACTCGCGTCGTGTAGCGTAGTAAATGAACGCTCTTACCGAATGCGCCACAATAACATGCTGCTGTATTGTGTAAATAGGAGAATATTTGTACTAAAATTACTGGAAAGTTGCTATGGGTTGGTGAATATACATGTATTTATGGAGTAAGAGGAGTTTTAAGTTAGAAATAAGTTAGCAGGATAGAAGCCTAGTCTTTAACTCTTCAATAGACACAAAGACATAAGCGAGGGGGGTTGCAGTAGCGATTAAAAATGATCTTGTGACACTTAGCGTGGTTGATTCGAATTTTCCATCGCGTGTGATAGTGTCAATATGCCATTGGATCCGATTTATTTTAGAGTATAAAATCTGACTTGAAAGATTATTATTTTCATTTATTATTCTGGTTTAATATATAACTTGAAACTTTTTGATTTTATTTATTTTTATCTTTTCGCTCGCTGTTTGCCAGCTAACCCTAACGTGGACGCCATATTCAGAGGGGTGATTCCACAAAGTGTAACAGCTTACAAATTGTTGGTTTTTTATTAATTAAAAATCAACGGTAATTAATTTCGATTTTTGAAGTTCTTCAGACCCTCGGCTGTTTTTAAAGATGCCTGTATGTAAAATTTCACGATCGTTGCTCCTAAACTGTGGATTTCTATACAATTACAGAGATACAAACATTCATTTTTATATATTAGATAAGTTGCTGAGGTCGAGAACGGAGTATCGGACCAAGTCTACCTAGTAGACTGCATGTGTATGTATTTAAAAAAAACCAAAAAAGGCCTGACTAAATAGCGAAATCGAACCTTAAGACTGCTGTGTACTAACCCTATTGGATTCGTTCACTTCAATGTTAATCTGTGGAGAAAATTTGTCTACTTTTTACAGCTGCATAAATGCTGATAATCCAATAAAAATAGAATTTTCAGATAGCCTGAACTTTTCTCCACCTTGCAACAGGATTTATTTTATAAATTTCGTCCACCAAAGGAATTTATGGGCGTTTAAAACACACTATACCATATTTTTCCCCAAATAATTTTAATTTAAAAATATTATTTGCACTTTTTTTAAGAAAACGAATAAAGCTCCAAGGTGTAAAATTTCTTTCTCCATTCTGGAGTACAAATTTTAAAAAAATCTTCGAATCCAAACCGCCAATCCTTGGACAAATTTTCTCCATAGGTTAACATTGAGGTGAGCGAATCCAATAGAGTTAGCACACAGCAGCCTTAACAGACCAGGTCGCAATTCATGAGCATATATATGCATGTATGATATACAGTTTAAAAATTTATAAATTTGTAAAAAGTTATTTATTTATCTTTAATCAGTTCCTTTTAAATAAAATTACTCCCAATTTTCGTAAAAAGGAAGCTGTTTACACCAAGAACAAGTTTAGATCTATGAAATAGTGCGGTAAAATAAAGGGAGTTTTTGCCGCAAAGGGTTAGCTTCCTGAAAACCTTCAGCAAAAACCTGTCTTTTTCTTTTCTGCATAGCATGTAATTAACCCTTCAATAATATTTATATCATTTTATGGCATTCATATCAGGATGTCATGCAACAGTAATTTCCATGTGGCATTTTGAGAAAATAACAGTCGAATTTCGCTATCCTTAAGTTAAATTTCAGAAATCAAATTATTTATGTGCTAACCTTGAATAATATGATATAAAAAGGTAGAAGTAAAACTTTTTTTTTACATTTTTGCACTGCAAATTTTGTCAACTAGTGCTGTGTTTAAAACAAGTAATGAAATTAGTTACTATAGCATCAATTAATACTCCAGTAGTTAGCAGAACGTGTGACATTTTTAATTCAGCGTTCAGGCTGAATCTCACCAGTCATTCTATCTTTCACAAACATTTAAGAAAAATTAGCAAATTAAACTAAAACAAATAATGTAAATAAAGAATAATCAAAACATTATTCTTTCATTTGATGGGCGTTCCACTCATTTAATTCATTTGCCCATCCGCTATCTTGGCAAGAAATTTAAATAAATAGCAGTTACAACTAAAACAGATGAAATTTTACATTTTTTTCAAAACAGTGGTACGTTCTGGCAGGTGCCACCATTTGTGCCAAAAAAAAAAAAAATATTCCCTTTTCATATATACTGCAATACTTAGGTAACTCCCTCTACCTTTATTTAAAAGTAACTTCTATCTTAACTGAGTCACGCATGCACTTCTTTAAATAAGCTAAGAACTCAAATTTTCATGTGTAACATGTAATAACTCAAAAAATATTTATGCGTATGCTCAGAAGTCAGGATTAAGGCTTTTTCGTGTATACTTTTATCCAGAACATTAAATGCTCTTTCTCTTAATATATCGTAAAAAAAAAGAGTTATGCAGAATTCCCTTCGTGCAATCAATGGTACTGCGTCTGGCTTTAGGTAACATATGCTTTCATACTACTCTCCTGCACCCAAAGCCATAAAAATCGGTTCAGCAGCAGGTCTGAGATTGCGATAGGGGTAATAAAACTTGCAGGACATTCGTAAAGGGGACAGTTTATGGCAAAAAGATTTTGAGGACAGATACTAGCATTTTTCCGAATGCGGTTTTATTTACAGAAACAATAATGAAATCTTACAAAGTTTGGTCTATTCATGAACCCTTTGTTGAAAGTCGAAAGACTTAGTACGCAACTAGGTGGCCAAAATCTGTTCGTCATCTTTTATGCTAATTTTTCAGTTTCAGGTGACTGCCCACATTCGGAGTCAATTTTTAATAAAATCCTTTTTTAAGGTTTTTTTGTCTTTTATGGTAAAATAGCACTTAAAAATTAATAATTGCAAGATAAAAAAAAATTTTTATATACCACGTTTTTAAATTTTCTGTTGAATCATATAAACTTGACAATTCTATGTATTAATATAAATACTTAATTTTTTTGATGAATTTTCCCATCAACTTGAAAGAAAATGATCAAATGCGTAATAAAGAGAGCAATTATAAGAAATTTTCAAACAACAAAATTAACTGAAAATGAATTCAATCATCCTTAAAGATGGCTAAAAGTATTAAAAGAATGCATTGTCATCGTGTTCTGAGTTATTCTAAAAGTTTCAAATGTCTAGCTAGTCGGGAAGTTAATTAAAAATCGATTGCAAGATTTGTACTGGACAAACACACAAACAAGAAACCGAGTTAATAAAAACATGGTAAAAAATAAACAAAAACTTACCTGTAAATACCATACTTTTTTATAAATTGGTCAATTTGGTGTAATTTTTAATGAAATTTAGCTAAAACGCCTATCACTCTGCATAAAATTCTAATGCTACTATTTTAATTTCCTTCTCAAATATGATACATATAAGAGTTATCTTCAAAACGATCTACAATCTAAGAGAAATTTTAAAATGCAAACATGATACAGACAATGTTATGTTCTAATATGAACATTTTCCCCGATTCGTAATTCCTTTCCATATAAAAACAGCCCCAAATAAAAAATTATTTATTATACATCAAGTGTTGTACGTCATTTCATTAAAAATAGCATCTAAAATATTTCCTGATGATTTTATCAAATTATATGCATTATTATGTGAAATATCATGATTAAGGTAGAGATTTGTGCTAAAAACATAATTCTGAGAAAAGAGCATTTAAACCTGTTTATCACTTCAATTCTGTAGCAGACGATGTTTTTTAAAATAGCTACGTATAACTCTGCTTCTAATTGATGTAGAATGAAATTCAAAACGGTTTTGAAAAGAGAAAAATTTGATGTACATGATTCTTGCAAAAAATAAAATTGACCAAAATAGTCAAAAAATGACATTTTCAACGTAGGCAGTCACCTTCACTAATCTGTATATAAGACGGGATGTTTTTCACTTGAGTGTGCTTATCGTTGTTCTTACGTTTGTATTATGTGTAGTGTCTTAGTCGGTATGTGTGTAATGTTATTTAAGTACCTAATTAAATCGTGATAAAAGGCAACTTGTGTAAAATTTATTTCTAATTTATGAATTAGATACACACTCCGTGTCATCCTTTGACTAGGTGTTTATAGCATCTATTTGGACTACATAAAAACTTCTATAAAATCTGAATTAGATGCATCAAAATTTTCAATTTTTACATAGATAATGCATTTACCATTCATTTTTTTTATTTGCCTGTTTTTGTGTCAGGAATTAAAGAGAGGGGTTCTGATGTAATATTTTAGAGATGGAAAAAGTTTCTTAGAAGACACTGTCACAGTTTAAAGCAAACTGTAGTGAATACCCTCAAGTAAAAAGTTTTCCTATTTATAAATTTAAAACTTAGACTATAAGATTTATGTTCACAATTTATCGCACTTCGTTGAAATTCGGCTTAATGATAAAAAGCTATAATTATTTATAACAAATTGTTATGAAAGACGGAAATCCCACGAATTCTTTATTCATGTATAATTGAACATTGATCCTAATACAAACACAGACAACATTTCCGCTATTATAGGTTTTAATGCACATTTAAATTAGTAAACTTATCACATTTCTAGTATAATTATTTGCGCTTTAAACTCACTCTGTAACAGGTATTTTACAACATACAGGGTTTTATAATTTTTATTATAATTTAGAGGGTTACTAGGCGAACTGATTTAATTTTTTCCGGACCTTGTAAGGTATTAGATTGTTTGTTTTCTAATAAGTTTTCTTCAAGTTCCTTTCATTAGCCGTATCTTGGGGCAAAGTCTACACGAAAAAAACCAAGATACTCAAACCAGAACTATGAACACTTCACATACCTATTAATTAGGGAACTGACCAAATTAATAAAGAAGTGAAAGTTGTTAGTAGAAGATTTGTCAGCGCTCATAACTGAGGGATTGTAAATTTTAAACAAGCTAACCTAAGCTAGAAAAATAATCCAAGACCAGAATATTTAGAGGGAAAGCAAAATAAGTAAGGATAAGAACTGTCTTATGGAATTAGGCTGCAATTTACTGCGTGATCTCCAGTTAGGCATTTTGCTAAGATTAAGTTTGTAAATTTTATATTTTAAATTAGAGGTAATATTTCTCTTCCTTGTCAGTAGAATTACAATTTGATTTCCTTCCACAGAAAAAAATTAATAAATCCTCAAGTAGCTTAGTTCAAGTAGACCAGGATGTTTTGCGTGCTCATTAATACCATATCAACAAATTACAGAGACCCATTTCTAGCAGCTAACCGAAACTGCAAGTTGAAGAGTTATTTACTATTAAAGGTTTTGTCTTATTGATTTTTCAGATATCTAAGAGTTAGCCTCAAGCTACTACCTGAAACATAATTATTTGGGGACCTCCAACTCAAAACTGTTTTCTCGAGTTTGAGTGGATCGTGTGTAAAACCATTTTTCTGAATTTAAACGAAGGAATTTGTGGACTGTTATATCGACCAGTGTCACAGTTGAGATAAGTTTCAGGATAATTATTTTCTAGCATATCTACTATTAAACTTTTAAATGGTTGTTATACAGTAAGATATGAATAGTTCATATTAAGAGTCAGTAAAAAAAGACGTTTAGAATAAATTCGCATATGCAATAACCATGCAATTGAGAAACATCATTGATCAATATGCCAGAAAATACAAATCTGCTAAGTAACACAATCCTGTTTAAAAATGAAAGAATTTACGATATGGCTAGGTGTTGTGAACGAAATGCAATCGCTATTCAGTTGGAAAATTAATTTACGGGTTAAGACAGCATGTAAATATTTGCAAAATAACACTACAGTTTGAAATACTAGCTGAATACCCGTGCTATGCTACGGAGTACATTCAAATTAAATTAAACGGTCAATGTATGCAATTAATGCAAAAGAAAATTTATGGAAGAATCGTAACGGATATTTTTATATACAAAGTAATGCAGAAGAAAGTATTCAAATGAAATACAACGGTCAATGTATGCAATTAATTTTTATGTTTAATATCCATGAAATATACTAATTTGAATTAAATTCCTAAAAAACTTCCATCTCAATTAGTCTAGTGGTTAAATTTTATCATTTACAGTATTTTCATATTTTTGTCAATTTATTTCGTTGTTATGCACTTGATGCAAAATTAATTTAAAGTATCACAAAAAGAAAAGAAACCACGTGATCAGCATTTAATAAATTAAATTCTAAAAATTAATATTTAAAATTTCACCAAAAAATCAGAAAATGAAAGTAAAGATTCGAAAAAGAATTCATTTTAAAGGAATGTCTATGATCTTTCTCGTGATATAAATTTTATAACCCTCAGATTATTATTTTAAATGCAAACTTAAAAAAAAGTTACAAAAAAGCTTAAAAATTTAATTTAAAAAAATCTAAGAAGAATTTTTCAAAAATATTTCTTAGTGAACCCCTACATTATAAGAAAAATCGCCATGCAAAATTTCAGCCCTTTAGGTCCAGGGGTTTGGTTTGTGCGTCATCTGTCAGTCAGTCACGGAACTGTTTTATATGTATTTATTGATAGAATCGCTATATGGTTTGGTGTTGAGAAGTCAACTAAAATCTTTCTGAGACCTGGAAGGGCACAGGTTCGCCTTCCGGGCAAGACAAGTTGTTTTCCAGGTATAAAAATAAAAATATTAGAAAATGTGTGACTGAGTTATTAATCTCACAGTGGTTCCTCATAACATGTTTAGTGAATTTCATCATGGATCAGGTGTCTCCGATGGTCTCTAATTGGCAAAGAGACCATAAATTTACTGATATATCATTGCTTAATTTATTTAACATACGTTCCAGAAAAAAGATAAACTTTGCAAGAGGCTATTAGTAAAAATGTGGTTCATTCTTTTAAAATTTTTGGGAATTCCTGGAAACGAAATCTGTAAAAATGTCATCTCTTTTCAACGCTATTTTGTCAAGTTAAATATTAACGAAACATAAAGATGTTGCACACTAAAGTACTTCAAAAATGTTAGAAAACTTCCTGTATACACTTTATGTATATAATTTTTTAGGCTTATAAGTTAACTAAAGTATTTTTAAAAAAATCCCACTCTTACAGTTTGCATTCAGTCTTATCATACATGAAATTAATTCTACTTAAAATTGAAAATGCAATTAACAAATATACCGAAATTTTTCTGAAGTATTCCTATTTTTTAACCTAAAGATTATTTTAAATTCACTTTTGAAGACAGAAATTTTCGTAGGTATTGCTATAAATTGCTAAATAACTGCTTTATCTCTCAAAAATGTTCATGCTCTCTTAAAATATTATTCCTAATCACATTGAACAAAGGAAACATATTCTTAGTAGTAAAAATTATTTTTTATTTGCACAGGAAAATTTTTCAAAAGCATTTTTGACAGTAGCAATACATATTTAAAAGCATTTAAAAGAATGGTGATAAACAATTACAGTTAAAACGTTCCGAAAGAACAACTTTTATGAACTTTAAATCCTTACTTGAAAGTAATGACTACCAAAAAATAAAATTGTAACCAATTTTCTCTTGTTTTTTACATCATGACTGTAACTGTACAATATTTATTCATTATTACTATATTTTTATTTTAATATGAAACTAATCAATTTTTTTATACATTGTAAACAATGAATGTAAATGATTGCGTACTTTTAAAGAACCATAATTATTACCCAGAAAAGATATCAGATACAAGAGAAATATTTTCCTTTGCATATTTTTCAGGATACATGGATTCAAAAACATTCTTTTCCACCTATCTATAAATGAAAAAAACTATGGATGAAAAATGGGTTTTTCGCGTGCTTAAATATTTAAAAGTTTAGAAATATTCCAAACAATATTGCATTCTTTCCGATAAACGCAACAAAAGGAAAATAGTATAGCGCAAGTGGCACGAATGTGGTACTATTTTATCTATGCATAAAAGGGCGCAAAATAAACAACGATATTTTTAATTTAAATCAAAAATATTTTGTTTTTTTTAGTGTGGCATAGTTTGAGAAGATTGCAGAGTTGTGTCAAGAATTGTAAATACTACTTTTAAGCAGTTAATTTAGGCTTTTATTTGATTGTTGTTTTAGGTAGTTAAGTAAAGTAGCAGGTCCATAGCAAAATAACGGTTCCGTTTGAAGAAGAAAATAGTTAAACCCAGCAATACGCAGTTAATTTTTTCAAAGTATAAAGAAAGATTTACATGTATTTTAGTATCGGATATGAGTTACAATATCTGACAAAACGACCTTTTTGATTTATTGTAAGGTTTCTCAAATTTTGATGTCGAATTCTAGATAAAGATTTCCTAAAGGTTTGTTATCTCTTATAAATAATTGCCTACCATAGTATAGCTCAAAAAACTACCTTTTTGAGCTATTGAAAGGTTTCTCAAATTTTAATGTCGAATTCTAGATAAAGTTTTCCTGAAAGTTTTTTATCTCTTATAAATAATTGCCTACCGTAGTATAGCTCATAAAAATACCTTTTGGGGGTATTGTAAGGATTCTCTCATTTTAATGCCGAATTCTAGATAAATATTTCCTAAAGTTTTGTTATATCTTGCAAATTCTCACCCTAGTATAGCTCATATAACTACCTTTTGGCGGTATTGTAAGGATTCTCCCATTTTAATGCCGAATTCTAGATAAAGATTTCCTGAAGGTTTGTTATCTCTTATAAATAATTGCTTACCCTAGTATAGCTCATAAAACTATCTTTTGGGGGTATTGTAAGGATTCTCCCATTTTAATGCAGGATTCTAGATAAAGATTTTCTAAAGGTATGTTATCTCTTATAAATAATTGTTTACACTAGTATAGGTCATAAAACGACTTATTTGAGGTATTGAAACGTTTGACAAATTTCGATGTCGAATTCTAGATAAAGATATCCTAAAGTTTTGATATCTCATATAAATAATTGTTTATCCCAGTATAGCTCATTTAATGCAACCAATTTCTTTTCAATGGTTTAATAACATATTGTGTGTTTAATAACGTATAATACTAACAGAATAAAATGTTTTCTTCCCTTATTTCAACATTTATATAAAAAACGTGTGGAGACCTCGTGTTATAGTTGAATGATCATATATTTAATACTTATTTGCTATGTGGAAACTTAGATACATGAGAAATATGCTATTAATTTGTGATCTAACTACACTATAAACATTTTCTTAATGCTTTGAATAGATGATATACAGAGAATAAATCTTGCTTTTACAATATTTTAATTAAACGTATTTGTTGCAAGTAATATCAAAACATTTTGAATGCCATTTTTATAATATTTCAAAATTAACAAAACTATAAAGCCATAATATTAATATAAATAAATCACCAATAGAAATTTATAAGGATCTTGCAAACTCATTATTTACCATATATACATGTTTGAATGACATCTCTCGTTTCCTCCATGACTTATTCTTTTCTCTTCTTTATTAATTTGATAGTTGTTAATAGAGAAACGTTTAGTTCACATTAAAAAATAAGCTAAAATTTTTTGGCTTAAGTAGCCTGATTTGAGAAGCATTAAATGCTATGATAAATATGCAATACAGCAGTAGTTCTATATACTAGATAATATAGCACGTATGATTATAATGCATATGAATTTGCCTAAGTAATTTTGATCATTCGATTAACTTGAATATATTAAGAAATGTGCATTCGGGACATAAGCGAAAAAGCCTATTTAGATGTTTAATGTACTCAGGGCAGCGGTGGCCCAGTTGGCAAAGGCAGCGGGCCAGGATCTGAACATCACTGGTTCGGTGCCCGTCGCTGACAAATCCACTGTCGTGTTCACTAAGGATGGCCGGAGCACATAAAACCTGTCATCGCTGCAATGTCCTCCAAGTTCTCAAATTTTCCCTCTGGATGTGTGGGGTCAAGTGTTCCGGTCTCGTCACTTGACTCTGTTCTAAATTACGGGACCGGCTTGTAGAGGGTAATGCTAGCCACCTATACGGTGCCCCATTAAAAGAATGGCCAGCAGTCTCGCCCTTTATCTAAGAACTAATGGCGTCATAGCCAATCTTCTACACAAGAAAAACCTTATGCTCATGTTATGGATCTGCTCATCACAATATATTGCTTGGCAACTCATCACTATGTTTGTCATACCTCTATCTCTCGAGTATTATAATCAACATCATCGTAACAGTATTAAGTGCTGCTCATCACTATTTTTTTCGGCACCCCTCTTCAAAACCACTCATCATCATTATTTAGTTTCATTCCTAGAGAGATTTAAGTCTCATCTGTAAGCACAAACCCTTTAAAAAAACAAAAGAAAAACATCAGATTATTTCATGATTGAGGTACTTTTCCTCGGATCTTTACAACACACTTCCGACTGAAATATTATACTTTGTTTAAATATTTCTTTCCACGTACATTATACATTTAGGAAGTAAAGATAATTAATTTTAAGCTCAATAAAGGAAAATATAAATTACAAGTCAAAAGAATTAAAACTGGAATTTCCAATTTTAAGTATCAGGCAAAGGAATCGCGTATTACACAGAAACTCGATTCCTGGGTTTAAATGCTAATTTCTCCCCTTTAAAAGTTTTGAAGTGAAATTTAGAGTACAGGATGACGCTTAAGTTAATTAGAAATTACTCAAGGCACTTTCACTTATCTTTAAAATACAATGAGGTTCGATGCCCTATAATTAAATGAAATGTTGGAACAAAATGTTTAATCAATACTTGATTCTCCTCATTTCAAATTATTTATTCAAAGTCTCGTTTTATTTAAATGTTGAAGCAGTGTTTGAGCGTGGTTAGTTTCTTTCCAATTTATGGTGTTCAATGAAAATACTGCTCATTCGCTTCCACAAAGACATATTTGAAGTTTATGTCCTAAATCTTCTTACAAGGTTTCAGTTATGTATATATATATATATATATATATATATATATATATATATATATATATATATATACAGTGGGTTGCCAAATTATTAGCGACACCTTTAAAATTAGACAATTCCATTGTTATTTGCAAAAATGATTAAAAATTGAGGGTTAGAGATAATGCAATTTATTTTAGTTGCGTAGAGTGTTTAATTTAGAATACGAAAAGAGCATGTTTGTTATTAATATGTATTTATTTTATCTTAAACAGTCATTTGGAAAAAAATTTGGTAAAGCGCTTAATATTTTGTAATGCCACCCTTTGCCGAAATTTCGGCTTCGAGACGTCGAGGCATGCTCTCAATGCATGTTTTTGCATTTTCTTTCAGTTCTTAACAATGATTCCATATGTGTATCAGCTTTTCGATGAGTTGTCGCTTGTTAGTGATCAGTTCCGTCGCTATTTTCCTTTTTGTCAGCTCCCATATGTTTTCGATCGGGTTCAAATCGGGTGAATTGCCTGGCCAGGGCAAAACTCTGACATTATTTTGAGCCAGGAAGGCTGTTACACTTCTGGCTTTATGGCAGGAGGCTGAGTCGTGCATAAATACGTACTCCTCATCATCAGGGAACCATTCATCGACTTGAGGCAACAGGACTTGCTTGTACTGGTCTTGCCTCAATGTCCCCTGGACGAAGTATAGGCGCCCCATTCATTTCTTTGATATCACAGACCACACCATAATGCTTAATGGGTGTTTTACAGTCTCCACGAGGCACTCAGGAGGAAATTTCTCTTCGGAGCGACGTCGCACAAATGCGCTTTTATCAGCCAAAATTTGGAAAGTTGACTCTTCGGAGAAGCAAACCTGTAAAATACTAAAATAAGCCTCCAAAACTCTTTGCGTAGGAATATTTCACAATAAGAAATCGTATTTACTCGACTCCAGTCCTCAAGTGTCATATTCTTGTGTTCTCGAGCCCATAAAAGTCGCTTTTTCTTCATTGCTTCAGTCAGGCGTGGTTTTTTGGTTGGGCGATGACCCATCAGGTTCCATTCAGCCAATCTCCTCTGGACTGTCCTTTTGGAGACTTTGATCCCTTCGTCATTGATCATAGTGGTGAGACGAGACACACTCTGTTTCCGATTTTCTAGACAGGCATTCCTTATCTTGAGGTCACTACGACAGGTGGTAATGCGTTTTCTTCCACTTTTCCCTATACGGCCGCCCGTTTCCAATTCCACATTATTGTCGATTTTTTCTTAATCCGGTTAACCACTGATTTAGAAACACCGGCAATCGATGCTATCTGCCTTTGGGAATGTGTTGTGTTTAACAGAAGCGTCTTTATTTCAGTACATTTACTCGGGGAAATGTCTGAATCTTTTCCCATGCTGAAAAATCCAACAGTGACATTTTTAAGGATTAAAGCAAAATAAAACAAAAATATTGACTGCAAAAATAACAAAAATAATACCGTATTAAACAAAACTTGTAAAAATAATACAATATTAAACAAAACTTACAAAAATAATACAATAGTAAGCACAACTTACATTTCTGTTTTTTTCTGTTGAAACGGCACGAATTACCCACAGTCGAACACACGCGTTCACCAGCTCCAGAGTAATGCACGCAGGTGTTGCCACTTTCTAAATAGTATTTATAATGTTGCCAGCAATACATAACACATGATAAAATTCATGGAAATAATTATTTTTGGTAATAAGATACATTTAAATGTCGAAATTTCAGAAATTGCGTAGTGTCCCTATTAATTTGGCAACCCACTGTATACATATTTATATATATATATATGTATATAAATATATATATATATATGTATATATATATATATATATATATATATATATATATATATATATATATATATGTATATGTATATGTATAAATATATATATATATATATATATATATGTATTTATATATATATGTGTATATATATGTATATATATATATATATATATATATATATATATATATATATATATATATATATATATATATATATATATATATATATATATGTATATGTATATGTATATATATATATATATATGTATATGTATATATATATATATATATATATATATATATATATATATATATATATATATATATATATATATATATATATATATATATATATATACTTAGCTGAGTGGCAACCCGATGTGTTGCTTTTTCGATTTAAATGATATAGTTTCATTTATCAAAGTATTAAATACTTTTTAAAAAATGTTTTGATGAATTATCCCATCAACTTGAAAGAAAATGAATTGGAAGTTAACACTTCCAATTCAAGCATTTAACTTTTCGTACCCATTACAGCCGATAGATGGCTGCACCAGTCTACAAAACAAAATTAACTTAAAATAACTGAACATTAATTTAATTCTGCTTAAATATGGCTAAAAGCATTAAAAAATGCATTGTCATCGTGTTCTGAGTTTTCTAAAAGTTTCAAATGTCTAGCTAGTCGGGAAGTTAAAAATCGATTGCAAGATTTGTAAGGGAGAAACATAGAAAAAAACTAGAAAGCAAGTTAATAAAAACATGGTAAAAAAAGGCCCTGTACAGGGTCAAACAATTCGTAATGACATGATTGCAGGGTTCCACGGGGGAAAACAAAAAATATCAAGATAGGGAAATTCGGAAGATGCGACACGGAAGATGCGAAATGGAAAGGATTTGGCCCACCCGGAATGTCAGCTGTTTCTGCTCTCTTTCTGGTTCTGTTCTTTTGAGTTCGGCGGTTTTAATTTAATAATTAAAAAAGTTTAAAGTTTTGAAAGTTGAGGATAGCATCAGTGCACGCGTCTCGTCCGTCCGCGTATATCGGTACCAGTCGCAATATTCTGCTATGTTCGGTTCGCGAGATTAGCCCGAATTGTGAATGTCTCAGTCCCTGATATGTGTTTCACAGTCTTTGAAAGTATTCAGAGTCCTGGACGGGTACAGTTCAACTAGTTGTAAAAACACAAAGTAATTATTATTCACAGTCTTAGTCGTTGAATAATGTTTAGTTCTTTTGGAGGTCTCCTGGGTTGTAGTCACTTTTTTAGAAAAATAATGTTCTTTGTTGTTTATTATTATTACGTTTGACATTAGTTATTGACTTTTCTTTACGCAAAACACTTTGTATATTTTATTTTATTTTATTTTTTTATCATTGGTTTTCAATTTCAAATTTTTCTCTAGATCATGTACACAAAAATATTAAAATTATTCTTTCAGCAATTAGTAGAATAAATTTACCAAATGCTGTCAAAATTAACTTTCAACAACAATACCAAAGGTCTGGTACCTGATGCAACATTCGAACAAAATACAAATTCCAACAATTGACACTAACATTCAATTATTATGAAGAAATAAAAAAGCAAGACAATACAAACATAAATTTGAGGTATGTCACCTGTTAGTACATCCTCGTGAGCGTTTACCAAAGGAAAGGTGCTTCCAACCTGAAACTCAAGTTGAGCAAACTGCACAAAATGAAAAGGAGCAGGCAAGTTTCTCAAACATGAGAGGGAAAAGCAACTGTTCAAAGGGAACATTTGAAAAGTGCGAAGAGACAGGGAGGACAGTGAGTGGAAACACCAGTATAAAAATCAATAATATTTATCTAGTACATAGTATTTTTGATATAAAATGTAGTAAGATTCAAACAGTTAAAAAAGAAATATGTGAGTTTCACCTACACTCACGGGGTTTCTTCAAATTTAACTAGGACAGCGATAGGACAGGAATGCTAAAATAGAAAGATTAAGGATAGCTGAATGATCTACATATTGGTGACTTATTCGTGGTGTAGTTTGAACTTCTCAGGTGAATAGTAAAATCTCAATTTTCATGAATGTACAATTTCAGTGGGTTTTTTCGTGTGGTAATTTTCTTTATCAATTTCATAATTAACTTCAGATAACTTTTTAATAATCTGGTAAGGTCCTGAATAAGGAGAGGTCAACTTTCTAGTGTTTGGGTATTCGAATTCCTCATATATTACTAAGTCTCCAGGTTGAAATTCAGATTCTTCAAATTTAGTATGATATCTCGTCTTATTTTTCTGGTGGTATTCAAGAGTTCTGGTTTTAGCTAAAGTTATTGCTTCATTAAGTGGGGGATAAGTATTTTGGTCAGTTGGAGAATCAAACGGAAGTTTGCCAAATAATAAGTAGGCAGGGGTGAACTTAGTTACAGTATGAGGTGAGTTGTTATATTCAGTAACAAGTTGCTCTAGCACTTTTGTCCACGGAACCTTTTTAGAAGTAGCATTTACCTTACATTTTAGGCGGGTTACAAGGGATTGATTTACTCTCTTTACTTTTCCGTTGGTCTGTGGATGATGAGAAGAAGTCAAAAGTTGTTTCACATTATGGTTTTTAAGAAATTTTTTGAATCTGGATGATGTAAAAGCTGCGTTTCTATCGCTTAACACTTTCTCTGTAATTTGCACATTAAAAATTTGACTTAGACAATTTGCATATGTTTCTGAAGTTACGCTCTTTGAGGGAAATACATATCGGGTTGCATGATCAATCACTATATGCAAATATTTTTTGGTTGAGTTGTAATAATTAAACCCTCCTACAGTATCAATATATAAACATTCAAAAGGTTGGTCAGTTGAGGGCACTTCTTGCAGGAAATCAAATCGTTTCTGTTTTTTCTTTTTATTTAGCTGACAAGTATGACAATGTTTCACGAAATTTCCTATATCTTCACTAATATGGGGCCAATAATATTGAGGGGTAATTAAATTTAGCATAATTTGAACTCCTGGATGTCCGAAATTTTCATGGGTATTAGTTAACAATTTTAATCTTAAGGATTTAGGTACTACAATTTTACTAAAGTTCTTTTTCTCATTTACCATCATGTCATTAATTTCTTTATAATATTTACCACACACATTGTCAATTTTCTGTTGTTGAATTATTTCATTCCTATCTAGTAAATGTACACAGTGTTGGAGATGTTGAGAAACGGGATGTCTTGAAAGCATATCCGCCTCAATGTTAGTAGAACCCTTCTGATATATAATTACGTAGTCATACATGCTCAATTTAAGGGACCAGCGGAATAATCTACCTTTTAATTTTTTAACATTTTTTAACCAAACAAGTGCGGCATGATCAGTATGTATGACAAATTTTTGCCCATGGAGATAATAATGAAATTTGTCTAATCCGTCAACAATAGCTAAACATTCCAATTCTGTAATTGCGTAATTCTTTCATAATCTCTTAAAGTTCTCGAATGGTATGATACAGGGTGAAGAATATTATTTTGATCTGGTTGCTTCAAAACAGCTCCAACAGCACTTTGGGAGGCATCAACATAGAGGTGACATGGTTTACTAGAATCGTATAACTGTAACACTGGTTTTGATATTAAGATTTCTTTTAACTCGTCAAAAGCTTGTTGACATGTTTCATCCCAATGCCACACAACATTCTTTTTCAGTAATCTATTAAGAGGGGCTCTAATTGTGGCATAGTTGGGAATGAATCGGTGATAAACATTTACACTACCGAGAACTCTTTGTAACTCTTTGGTATTATTAGGATTTTTCAATTTTTTAATAGTGTCAATATTATGATTATCAGGAATTACTCTACCATTTTTTACTTCATAACCTAGAAATTTTATCTGATCTTTAGAAAACACACATTTCCCTTTTTTTAATTTAATATTTTCTCTTTTAAACACTTCAAATAACATACTTAAATGTTCCAAATGTTCTTTCTCAGAAGAAGAGTAGACAATTATGTCATCAAAGTAGTTACATGCAAAATCAATTTTGTTTTTTGCTAAAATTCGCCTAATGGTTCTGTTAAAAATGGCTGAAGCATTTTTCAGTCCAAAGGGGAGCCTTAGCCACTCGAATAACCCAAAGTTTGTACTGAAAGCCAGCTTTTCAGTATCTGCTGGGTGAATGGGAATATGCCAGAAACCAGATCTGAGGTCAAGGGTAGAAAAAATTTTGGAGTTACTCAATTTATCTAATAAAGTATCAATTCTGGGCAAAGATTCTCCATCTGTTTTAGTAAGGGAATTCAATTTTCGATAATCAATGCTTAATCTCGTTTTCTTACCTTCCTCACGTTTGAGTACCAAACACACAGGTGAACTGTATGAGCTGCAACTTTCCTTAATTTTGCCTGATTTCAACAATTGATCAATTTGTGATTTAATTTCCTCCTCTTCCTTAGGGGAAGTTCTATAGGGTCTTAGAGATACAGGCAAGTTAGATGTTAAGTGAATTCTTTGGGGTTCAATATTAATACAACCAACATCATATTTACTTTTGGAAAATACAGATGAATTTTTAATTAACAAGTTTTCTAAATTATTTTCTTTTCGATTAAGATTCTGATAAACAACATTGGTTACAGAGTCAACAGTTTTAGGTATGGTATCATTTAGAATTATATTCTCATTATCATCTTCATAGTTATTTTGAACAAAATACTCAGGTTGAGGACTGGACTTATTTTGGCTGTTGAACAGTCCACCTTGGAATTGAATATGGAGTGACATATTTGCTTTTGGCATATTACCTTCATAATTAATTATTACAGATTTTTGTTTTACCTTTAGGTTTTTACAATCAATATTAATTTCATAAATTTTACATTCATTTACACCTAATATTACATAATCCAAGTTATTGTCAATTACATATAACACAATATCTCTGATAATTTGGCCAATTTTCATTTTAACCTTACAGATTTTGTTCATTACAATATGGCCTTGTGTTTGTACAACTTGTATAACTCTTATTCTGGTTATTTTCAAATTTAACTGTCGAGCAGTTCTGGTGGATATCACTGACAGACTTGCGCCACTGTCTATTACACAGTCTACATATTTATTGTTTGACAAATAACCGGACACCTTTAATAGTCAGAAATTGGGAGTATTCTCTGAGGGTGGTTCAATTGCAAGGGGTGAAGTCCTCTCATTATCAGCTCTTTCCATTCTAAATGGGCAAATTTGATGCTAATGAAAAGCATTTGGTATACCTCTCTCTGTACACATTCTACATGGAGTGGGAGACAAAGTGGGTGAGTTATCATAATTATGATGGTTAGAAAATCTAGGGTTATTGCTCCGATAGTTAGGATTAGATGGTCTTTGGTATCAATAGAAATTATGAGGTCTCTGGTATGTATTTTCCTCGGAGCATAAGTTCTAACATCATTTGTATATCTTGGTACATCTGACCTATTCCAAGTTTGGGAATCATTCCTAAAGTAATCATTTCTGTTTTGAATTTGGGGAGTTCTAACAAAGGGAGTTACATATCTGGGCGAGTCATTACTAGGTTGTGGATTCTCTCTTATTTTTACCAGTCTGTGAGCTTGGTTAAGCCAAGCAATTGGGTCAGCAGGGGAATTAATGGTCATTAATGATTTTAGTTCTCTGGGGAGGCCGTCAGTTAAACCCTCCATGATCATTTAACTTCTTAAATTTAACTTTTTTCTAATTTTCTCCTGAAAAATTTTGTAATATCATCGTTTTCATTAAATTTTAACCCTGCAAAATCACTAAAGATAGTTAAGGTAGGGGTGAAAAAATGCTCTTTTCACACAGTTACTAATTCTGAAAAATTATCAATTTGATAACAATTTTGAATATAAACGTTAAGGGCCTTTCCCTTTACAAATCGTGAAAATTTTTTAGTTTCCAATCATCATATTTGTTTCCTTCGATACATTTTTTGTTGAAGTAGGATAACCATGAATCTATATCTATAGTGCCATCTTCAAAGGGCACAATGTTAATTTCGTTTTCAACATTCGAAACACTAAAAGAGTCATCACAGTCAACATTTACTTTGGCAGTGTTCATCTTGCTTCACTTATATTAGAAATTACAAAAAAAAATAATATAATGACTGACCTGCTTAAAGCACCAACTTTTGTGGCATAAAATACAATACTAAATAAGAACTTTTTTAAGAGTGATGGTGATCTTGAAAATTTGCTTATATGAAATTCTTTGATTTCAGAGCAGCGTTCGGCGTTCAGCCTGAAATCGTAATTATTTTCTTGAAATGAATCTTTTTTTTATGACTGTCGATCACATATAAAAACTTGAATCACTTCTTGGAGGCCTAGTTGAATCGGATGCTGCAGCACTTGTACTTTACACAAAGATGGCGTAGTCCGAGACGGGAAAAAAAAATGGTGAGGTCAGGCGGGAAACAGAATTCGAAAACCAAACTGGAACGAACCGGAACAATGGCATCTTTACTTGTTTTGATGCAGTCGACTTCTGTAGCAATTTCATGGTGTTGGACGAGGAATGTTTTAGCTTTGGTCATTTCAAGCTGGTTAATTCAGGAACGCATGCGGGATTCGAAACCAAAAGTCCTGCACAGCAAAGACATCCTCACTTTCTCAATATGCAGTCGTAATTTCCGTCGTATTTCTTAAAAGGTCAACATCCTGTCGAGCTCTCTGAAATGTCCGGATGGACATCTCATGAAATAGGAGCATACATATTGGACGGAAAATAATAAAATCAGCTTCAGGAACAAACTAATTTATTAAACAGTAAAGCCACACATCTTACTCGCTTCGAGCCAGTCCAGCGTCTCTCACAAAGAGCGCCAAAATAGAATTAGGTCAGAGAGGTTGCCAGAATTGGCGGAGGAAGTTAGTATGTGGGAAGGCGAAGCGTTTACGCCAAGACAAGAAGGAGGGGTTACCAGAACAGAGATGAAGTACAAAATGGGCGATTATAGGTAGTTAGTAATATTATCACATATATATATATATATTAATTACATTATATATTACTAAATTACTGGTTTTTATGCAATTAAGCATATGCAGTAAACATTTTATGCAAACGTTTCTATCAGTTTTACAAAATGCTATCAAAATACTGTTCATTAGTTTGTACGAGATTTATTTGAAGTGTGTATCGTAAATCATTTTTCATGGCGTCGTTTGTGGATATATTATATTACATTGTAATAAATTAAATTATCTTATATACGAAATCGAATTTAAGTGAAACAGTTTTAGATCACCCCAAAACATTTTGTAAAATTCGTAGTTTTTTTAAATAATTTTTTCAGATACTTCACTAAACTCTTCTAAACGTTCAGTGAAGTTCTATTTTTTTTGCATTATAAAATAGGCTTTTAAACTCTTCTAAATGGAATACACTCGAGAAGAGATTTGAAACCTTTTTATTTTCAATGCGGTCGGTACTTCTTCTCCTGACATGAAGAACCTCAAAGTTTTGCTGTCTGTTTTATAATGGGAGCAACATTTACGCGATCCATTATTGCTCCCTATAAGGGGGACGTCACGGAAACGACCAGGCCTTATTCGGGATTTCAACGTTAACCACTACATCCTGTGGAAGGCATATATATATATATATATATAGTGCCAATACCGCGTAACCATTATCTAATTAATTGATCTAAAAACAGTCATCAAAGTATGCGTATGGCAAAGAACTAATACTTAAATTACAACCAAGACTTTATTAACATTAATTAAATTAAAATCAATCTGTTAAGCTGCTATTTCCCTCATTTAAGCTCACGACACGTGACTCGTCGAACAGCGAACAACTCTGATCTGCCTTTGTGCGCAATTGCGCATTGAGCGTCGTATAACCGCGATTCATACTCACATGTTTTCAGATGGTCCCGGAACTTTCTAGGAGCACGTGGTTGTTGATGTCACATCCTCTGCTAATCGCTCAACACTTCTCTGAAACCGAGGGATTGAAAGCGTACTCCGGTGTTAAAAAAAAAGTTAATTTCTTATAGTAAATTACCGTTTAACGCTAATTTGCCTAATTTTAACCCAATTAAATCTAATTAATTAGAGCTTACGTTCCTAGCATTACGTATATATAAATAAATAAATAAATATATATATATATATATATATATATATATGTGTGTGTGTGTGTGTGTGTGTGTGTATACAGTCGGACCTCCATATATCAAAGTAGCAAATTGCGCGAAAAAAATTCGATTTATAGAAATTTCTATATATAGAATTGAGCTTAGTCTTATCATAATTCTCCTAAAAATAATTGAAGCTAATTTTCGTATACGAAACTCCATTTCTAATTTATATGCGAATCCCATTAAAAGAAAGTTAATAACTAAAAAATGAATTAATATGAAAGATTTATTGATTACTACATATCTTTAAAAAAACAATAATGCAGACAGTGGAACAATGATCACAGTTACATTCTTTAAAAAATAAACTACGAATATCTTGCTGAACAGTTAGTTTTGCAGAAAGTTCAAAGAAATGTTCGTATTTATTCAGTCCATTAAAAACTTCATCAGGGACATTTTCCGCGAATTGAAATCCACGACGTATTGTTTCAAATGCCAAAAATTGGGAGATTTTATTCTAAAGTGGAATAAAATCTACCAATTTGTCTTGAAAAAAATTTCGATGTATAGAGATTTTTTCGATTTATAGAAACAATTTTTCTATGTAATGAACATGGAGATTTGCTAAGAGTTCGATATATAGAAAATTTCGATATAGGGAAGTTCGATATACGGAGGTTCGACTGTATATATATATATATATATATATATTATATATATATATATATATATATATATATATATATATATTATATATATATATATATATATATATATATATATATATATATATATATATATATATATATATATATATATATATATATATTATATATATATATATATATATATATATATATATTATATATATATATATATATATATATATATATATTATATATATATATATATATATATATATATATATATATATATATATACACTGCTGGCCACTGTAAATGCAACACCTTGAAGGAAACATGCAAATAACATGAAATTTACAACATGCATTAGCGGAGGTGAGATATGCAAATGATTAGAATTTCAGCGCAGACGCACATCACGCGCGCCTGTGGCGCCACTTCAAAGCGCTATTTAAGGCTTGGAGATTTCGACGATTTCAAGTTCGGCAATTGTGTTTTTCTTGAGGTTTTAAAAAAAAAAACAATCAATTATGCCTCGTCGAAAACAGCGATCATCTTTTGATCAAGTATCCCAGTTCGACAGAGGATGGATAGTGGCCTACCGATATTGTGGATTATCTTTCAGGGAAATCGGTAGTCGTGTTGGACGAAACCAAACAACTGTAATGCGGATATGTGATCGTTGGATGCAGGAGGGTCCGACGGACCGGCGTGTTCGATCGCATCCACCTCAGCGCACCACTTCACGTGATGACAGGCAAATTGTGCGCATGGCAGTGACGGATCGCTCAGTCACATCACGAACCATAACACAGCACATGCAGTCTGTAACGCATCATCCAGTGTCTGCGCGAACCAATCGACGCCGTTTACAGCAGAGTGGTCTGTCCGCAAGACGTCCATTGCTTTGTCTACCCTTGACGCAGAACCACAGACGTCTCCGCCGCCAATGGTGCGATGACAGAAGGATGTGGACGGCAGAATGGAATGAAATTGTCTTTACTGACGATTCACGCTTCTGTCTGCAACACCACGATGGTCGCATTCGAGTCTGGAGACACCGTGAAGAGAGGATGCTGAACAGCTGCGTTATGCACCGCCACACTGGTCCTGCACCGGGTATTATGGTATGGGGCGGTATTGGATATCATTCTCGCACACCTCTAGTACGCATTGCTGATACTTTAAACAGCCAGCGCTACATCTCCGAGGTGTTGGAGCCATTTGTCCTTCCTTACCTTCAGGTCCTGCCCACATCCATATTTCAACTGGATAATGCGCGTCACACGTGGCACGCATTGTCCAACGGTTCTTCGTCAATCGCCAGATTGAATTGCTTCCCTGGCCGCCTTGCTCTCCGGATCTTTCGCCGATAGAAAACATGTGGTCCATGGTTGCTCTACGATTGACCCAGATTCCATCCCCAGCTGCCACAGCAGATCAACTTTGGCAACGTGTGGAAGCTGCTTGGTCTGCTGTACCCCAAGAACTCATCCAAAGTCTCTTTGAATCAATGCCGAGGCGTGTGGCAGCGGTGATCTCTAACAATGGCGGCTACTCTCGCTACTGATTTTGGCAGAAACCACACTTCACAGAAGTCTATAAATTTAATCATTTGATACTTGGTCAACATGTTATCTACAAAATAAATTTTGTTGTGATATCTCTTGTCTTTCTTGGTGTTGCAATTTGGGTGGCCAGCAGTGTATATATATATATAAGAAAGATAAACACTTTGTCATGTGGGCGACGTTTCTGAAAATTCATTATCGAATATGGTCATTTAGCGTTTTTCCAAAAGTTTTACCAAATAAAATCTACTTGAAAGCAGTATTGTGATTATGAATTCTGCAAAATTTGAATAACGAATTCATGAGATATTCAAATGATTCATTTTCAACTTTTGAATGGCAAATCGATTTTTCTCTTTTGATTGTTAAGATCCTATTAACAACCAATGGAGAAAGCGATAACTGATAAATTACCTTAAATAATAAAGATCTACAAAAAGCTTTTGAGTTTTCGGATAGACGATGACCTTTAAATGTTAAGTGCTTTTATTGTACCCGCATTTGTTTGTATATCATATAATCTTTTATTCAGATATTTAACACGGATTACATTATATTAATGAAACTGGGATACTAATTTTCCTAATAGTTGTACAACAGTACCATTAGTTTAATTGTTACCTGACGTTAAGAGTTACTGTTATACTTTAGAAACTTGTAATATCTATATTACGACCAATTCTGTTTTTTTTCATGTTAAATGAAGAGTGAAAAACATTTGTTGAAAATTCAAAGTATGCGAAAAAAATATATGATACAAGATATGAATACTCAAAGCAAATAGGAGGTTGTTTAGAAGCAAATGAAATTGAAATCTTTATTTAAATCTTCAATTATTTAAAAGCATTTTTCTTTTTACTTTGTGAAAGTAATTACTTGTATATATGAAAAAACAAATTGATCTTCCTGAACAAAATATCTCCCATATTTTAAAAATCGAAAAGGAATAAAAATATGATTTTAAATATGCTTATTAGTAAGATTTTTATTCACGTTCTGTTTTTGAGACGTTCTGTTTTAAAAGACTAATAAAATTAATTAACCTTTTTGTGTAGGCATATTAGAGATCTTTTTTTACTCTGGGGATTTTAGATCGCAAAATGCGTAATTTATAATACTCTTTAAAAGGAGATTAATTTGAAAAATTTAGCCATAAAAGCATCATTTATGTCTTGAGTAAAAATTCAAAGAATTAATTCATGAATAGAATTATTCATTTTTTTATTTAGTTCAAATGGTCTGCTTTAGTTCAATGGTTTTAAAATGGCCTGCTTGAACCTTGTTATATCAAAAAGAAGATGAACAAAAAGATAATTTTATACCTAAACTGTAGGAAGAGTGTTCCAAATATCGCCCCTGTGCGTAATATCTCCTACTCGTGTTTATAAAGTATGATTCGCGCTATGTATGAGAAAAAATGCAGTAAATTCTTAGTTCTGGAATTGTACAAACAGTGACGATAGCAACAACGCTCTTATCACTGACAACAGAAACTATATGGCTTCTGAAGTTGTTTTGGCTGTTGTCTTCGTAGACTTTGGCTCCAAAGAATCAGAATCCAGTGAATGACCAGGTAGGTGCATCCAAATTCTAAATTTGCTTATACCATTTAAACGTGCATTAAACAGAGACTTTGCTAGCAACGCCTTTTAACAGCTGCTCCTAATTTCGCCTGGTAGGTGGTAATAGGAACAGAGGTAGGCGATATTAGGAACCGCTCTGGATTTCACTGGAAATTTCAATTTTTCTAATTTAGCTACATAACTTAAACTGGCTCTGGTTTTGGCGCTGTTTGATCTCAGGATACTAAAGGAAATAGTTCTTAGGGATGTTCTTTGAGTTTTCAGCCAAATCAGAAACTAAAAAGTGGAGGAAATGTCAAAAAAAGTTTTGAGTAGGCGATATTTGGGACACCTACCCTAATAAAAAGTTGTATGATGGCAACTGTAAATATTTATAGTACCTTAGATGTACTCGTATCTAACTCAAAATATATTCTTTATTGTATTTTCATACTTTATTACGTATAGTAAATTTAAAAAAAAAATAATGAATTAATGAAGGATTTTTTTTTCGTAAACTTATTGAAAGCTCACATAAAGTTTATTGACGGTCTAATAGGGTGTTAGATTTTTGGCAATTTAATAAATAACAATATTAATGAACGAGCAAAATACCCAAATATTAAAATCCATTTCGTAGCCCTTACGGGGCGCAATATTTAAATTAAAAACTAGTATATATAGAGAGAGAGAGAGAGGAGAAGGTCCAAATATGGGTTACATGTTTTATTTTGAGGTCAGGCCAGCTATATGTTCCCTATTTTCAATATGTTAAAATGTTGATAAAACCGAAAAGATGTAAAGATCAAAGCAGGATGGTAAAAAAGTTACAACATTCTGTGATTTTTGCAATAAATTTAATTGCAAATGTTGGGAAATTAGTAGTTTTTCAAATGGTGGTCTAATTATGGGCTACCTCTAACATTTGTGTAAAAAATATATAAACAAATAAATAAAAACAATCAAAAATCGGGAAAATGCTTCCTTTTAATTTTATTTGAAGAAGTTGCACACATATACAACCTTTTCTGTCCCCACACATTCTGTGTGTGCCCACATTTGAACGCGGAAAACATTGCACCCACGTTTCTCCTCTGATTATTGGTAGTCCTCTTTGTACCACTTCCAGTTTGCCCATTTTTGGGTTTTGTTTTTTAGATTTATACGGCTTTTACATCATTTACAGATCCTAGAATCAGCTTCTTCTTTGTTTTGTTTAGTGCTGATATGCACAAGGACCGAGTGAACCCGTTCCAGTATGTTATGCCCGTCACAATATATGCCTTTGAAGACTTGCGACCTCGAGTGGTCGCAAGTCCGGAAGTGAAATAATTACAGAAAATAAAATATCAACAAAGATAATTTTAAAAAATATATACTTTAAAAAACACTTTAGATTTAAAATAAAAAGATAAAAATTTATAAAAAGATGTGTTATACGTGAGAAAATTGCCTAAATATGGGCGAGCCCCCTTTTAGACCGACTCTGCTAGCCCATTTTTAGACCAACAGTATGTTCAACTTTTACTGAAAGGTAGCCATTATCAGTTAAAGATATTCCTTGATTAATTATCTCAAAACGTAGCTTACTATTTTATCAGTAATGTGGTAACTACAAAACATGCAGTAGTTAAGGATTAAAATATAGAGAAATTCGAATACACTTACCTGATAAAGTTTCGAAGTCTGAAAATATGTGATTTTCAGAAAGAATGGCGACTGCTTTATACGCAAACGGCAAATATGTATCATCTGTTTAATATCTTCTTCCTTACCAAAATGTGATTTTTTGATGAGCTCGCTACCAGATGGTAGAACCTCCTTTTATATAATTCAACAACTAGCCCGTTTTTAGACCCTAGCCTATATTTGGACCTTCTCCTCTCTCTCTCTCTCTAAATATATATATATATTAAACCAAACTTACTTCTAAGAATTTTAAACTGCATTTTAGCCCTTTATTAACCAAGTAAATTTCACTATCATCTAACGATTCCTTTCCTTACATGCCTCGATTAAACTGATATGCAGCACGTGTGTAAAATTATTTAGCGTACACAATGCAGTTGTTCTAACAACGAGATCTTTAAGCTGTGTATTTAGCACCTATATTCATTTAATTTATTTATTTGAAATGCAAATATAATAGCTAAGACATTTTTCAAATTTGAAAAATATTTGCTAAACATTACCAAATTGTCACTTTGCATCTCTAATTCACATATTTTCTCCATTAAAATTAAGTAAATTGCGCAAAGCGAACTTTCTTCAAATAATATTAACAAATCGTTGTACATATTTACTTTCCTCAATTTTACGTCGACGCTTCTTCAGTTTTTAATTTAAATATTTATGCTCCCTATTTCTGAAGTTAAACATACTTTTACTCGATGAATATTCATTCATTAACTGCATAATGCACTGCACACGTATTATATAGCATTTTCTAAGAGGTAATTTAAAAGGTAAAAAAAAAAATTATAAGTCCCCATAAATGTTTTCATCGTAAATTCCCTTGAGTATTCCATACCTTTTTTGACTCTTTTAAGATTCCTTTTTAAGAATTTCTATACCAGTATTACGCCTTTATAACTAATATCTTTTGTCGTACGAAATCATCTGGGTGATTTTCTAACGCATTTATTCTCAAAAGATAAATCGGTAACAAGGCATTGTCTGATATAATGGCAAAATTAGCGATAATTTTCCTAACGTGTAGTCTAGGAGATGGAAAGAAAAATCATTTCCAATACTGAATAATTCATAGCAAAGAAAACGTTTACTTATAAACATTATAAATTGAATTATTAGCGATGAAAAATGAAAAAATAAAAAATCAAAGAATACTAATTTTTAATTGGAAATACATAAATGAGATGAAAAAAAAGTGTGCAGATGGAAAATATTTTCTATGGAGACAGCTTCAAGTTGCAAACACAAAAAGTTTTTGTTTTATAGAGCAAATAATCTCATAAAAAAGCAAGGACGTGATTAAATTCAACTTAAGTCCAAGGTAGCCTAGTAGCAGTGCGTTGGTTCTCGGTGCGGAGGGTGCTTGTATTAGCAGTGCGGAGGGTGTTGTTATCCCGAAAAGGGACATTAAGTACGTCCGTGTCTAGACCGTATATGGGCACGTTAAAACCCTAGACCGGAATGTCCCTCTATGAGGTTAGAGAGGGTGTTAGAGGGTACGATCCCACCAGATTTTGTCCCTGGGGATGCTCGACCAAAATTGAGGTGGAACCTAGCTAAATCAAACTCCGACCCTTATGGTGCATTACAAAAGGGAGCCGCACCCTTGAGCCTAACGCCTATATGGACCTGGTCAGAAAAACTTCCGGTCAGGGAACATTAGAAACAACAACTACAAATTTAACTTAAAGAATATATTTTTTTATATTCTAAAGGTACGATGTACAATATATTTTAAATATTTTAAATACACCATCACCTTCTTCATTACATGTATTTCTTTTATTTTATGATAATTTTGTAAAATTTCAAACCCGATATGGTTATTACGCCAGTCAGACACGTATGGTACATGAGACATTTGATGTAACTGATTAATGTGTGAGATTAATATACCATAAACTCAGTAGGTATAATGTCAAACTTAACTCTTTTATTCTCAATTTCTCATTTGATATATCTGTCGAAATTAACCACAAATACTCTTCTAAATCTTTTATAAATCCAAAACAAATATTATAGATACCTAATATCTCATATACAACCCAACAACCAATATTTGAAGAGTAAAATTTAAATCTGCGATGTTGCCATAAACTCTTCAAACTCATTTATTCATTAGATAAAAGGAAGTGTCTTGTGGTATATACTAAAATAACATTGGCAACATATACTTTGATATCATGGAATGATGGTAATTACGTCACAAGTATTGTCCGTTCGCATAAAAAAACAGTCTATTCTAGCTATTAATTCTTGAGTGCTGAAGTTTTCAATATGATTGCGTAACAGAACAACATCCTGAATTAGTGCCAGAGGATTATTTGAGCGAAAATCCTTTATTATGTGTACCATGCCATTGACGAAAGCCATCACTGTAATGTACTATTGACGATTACTTGACTACAATTACGTTTACAAGCATTGTAGAGAATGCTTCATAGTGAAATCGAACTGGTATTAAATGGGTTGTCATGCTATACTAAAGCAACATCCCATCAGAATGTGTGGCTGTTGTACTTTTGGCAACAGACACCAGTTGTACATTCACTTTGGAATCGCCGGGTCTTCATATTCTGCCACAGAATGAAAAGAACTTTGTGATGTCAAACATAGAAGATAAACTCATGGTTTGGTGTAGTTTATGAAACCTGTATGGAAACAGGAAGTCCGAGTTTCGAGTCCGAGTTTCGATTCCGGGTTTCGAGTTTCGATATAAAGGGAAAATTATATTGGAAATATTCCATAGTTTATTACCATCAGTTATAGGATATATTCACTCATTTTCTTCTCCAATCTAAAATCAGTTTCTAACGTATAAAGAAAGGGGAAAGTATGATTGAAATTTATAGTGCAGTCGTTATTGCTGTGAATACAGTTTGAAGTTCTTGGAACTACCTTTTCTTATGCAATCTAACATCAGTTTCTGACATATAAAGAACGAGGCATACTATGATTGAAAATTTATATTACAGTCATTACTGCTGTGACTACAGTTTGGGGTCCTTGGAACTTCATTTTCTTTTCCAATATAACATCACTTTATATAACATATAAAGAAAGGGGAAAGTATGATTGAAAATTTGTAATACAGTCGTTACTGCTGCAACTACAGTTTGGAGTCCTTGGAACTTCATTTTCTTCTCCAATCTAACATCAGTTTCTAGCATATAAAGAAAGGGGAAAGTATGTTTGAAAGTTTGTAATACACTCGTTGCTGCTGTGACTACAGTTTGGAGTCCTTGGAACTTCATTTTTTTCTCCAATCTAACATCAGTGTATAACATATAAAGAAAGAGGAAAATATGATTGAAAGTTTATAATGCAGTCGTCACTGCTGTGACTACAGTTTGGAGTAATTGGAACTTCATTTTCTTCTGCAGAATAAAGAGAATTATTGTGAACGTAATAAGAAAGGTTAACGCATGGTTTAAAGGGGTATATGGAGCATATACAGAAGCGGGGGGGGGGGGGGGGTTCAGGCTAGCAAGCCGAGTCAGCCAAATATTTTAGAATAAAGGAAAAGTATGATTGAAAATTGAAGTAAAAAATTCTCAACCGCTGTAATCTCACAGGAGGGAGCAATGTGCAGAGATGCTTTTAGTATGCAGAGATAAAGAGATTTCGTATGCAACCAATATATAAATATATATATTGGTTGAATTCATTGTCAAATCCATTTCAGTTTATATAGAGCATGAATACTAGTAATTGACAAAAAATCATTTTTTATTCCCCTTATAGCCTTCAGTTTTAAATCAAGATATAAAATGAAGTGAGAGAGATCATTTTAGCCACTTGGAAAGGAATTAAGTGTGTAAATGAGATAGTGTTGTTTAAAGATCCATCACCTGATTTCAAAATGATTTTGGTGAAAAAAAAGTATATATTCAAAATTATTTATTGAAGTGAATGTTTTTCTCATATTCTAAATACAAATATTAATATTTTTCGCTCTGTAATTTTATTCATTATGTCTGAAATCACATTTTAATTAATTAACTTTAGATTCTAAAGTACATTAACAAATAAGCATTCAAAAGTGCTAGGCAATTTTAGTTGAACCGTACAGGGATTTTTCTAATTTAGTAAGTTATTTTGACACCGTTCAAAATATTTATTCAGTTCCTGGTTTTGACTTTTTACTCATCAATTCGACCATAAACTTATCTCTTATTTTTAAATGCAAATAATTTGCGAGCTGAAACGTTTTAAAAGTTCTAATCCCAGCATTGTGTAAAGACTGAATTTTCCAATAAATGCACTCAGTATATCGTTACATCAGTCTGTGCCATTAATACTTTAATTTACTTCTAAATCAAATAGTAAAAACTAAGGGAAAACAACATTTTATAAGTTGTTGTATAGTGCCTTTTGCCACAAAATTAAATTAAACTCACTCCGAAAATATTTATCTAGATAAACTATTCGATAAAAAAATAATTTTCTCTAATTCCTTCAAATATTTAATTCTCTTAATTCTTTTCCTAACTGCAATCGAACTCTTAGTTTAGGAAGATCAAAGATTTTATTCTGAATAAAGAAACAAAATTCACTTCATTATAATGCGATAAATAAATAATTCCATTTAAAGTATTTCGGCGAAAAGATTATTCAAGAATAATTTGTTTGAGATAAATTAATTAAGATAAGATTAAACAAACGTAAAACCCTTTTTTAGGATATTATACTTTTATTTAAGCTTCAAAACTTAATGTAGAATCAATTAAAATTACAAGTTTGTAATTAAAACTCGATTTATCTAGATAATACAAGTATTGCATTTTGATATTTTTAATTTGACAATTGATTTTTCAGAAATAATTTTATAAATGTGTCCCAATTGAACTACACCTATCTACATGATTTTATCGTTATTATATTTGTTTTTGTTTGCTAATGCCCTTGGCCGGAAGTGTTCCAGATCAGGTACATATAGGCTTTGCAGGCAGAGGAGTGTGACGCCAGTTTGCAATAGTACTACAAGGAGTCTCTCTTAGCTAGATGCCCTCTCAATTTTCGTCGATCAACCCCCAAAGGCAAAATCTGGGGAAATCATACCTTCTCCTAACCTCTCTGACCTCATAGAAGGACTTTTCGGCCTACGGATTTAACCTTTAGCTTACGAGGCCTATTTTTCCGATTCCCTGTTTAGAACGGGAAATCTCATAATCCCTTGGTAAGAATGGCCCTTAAGGGAGTTATATACACTGGTGTATGAAATTAAGAGAATTTGCAGACTTCGTCAATTATCTCTAGAACTACTGTACCGATTTTAATGAAATTTGATATCTACATACATTGATACAATACAAAAAAAAATAACCATTCAATAATTGTAATACACACTCATGATCGTTCGTAACACTCGTTGGAGTCGGAAGGTATGAAACAGCGGTTGCAGAATAAACAAAAAAATGGGTTAATCGATGGGTTAATAGGGGGTATGGTCCCCTCTTACAGATATACAGGTCTCGCAGCGTGATTTCATACTTGAAATAAGACAGTTTATCATTTCCTGTGGCAATTGGTCCCACTCGTTCAGCAACGCTGTTTTCATTCCCTGGATGGTTCTCGGAAGGGTTTGCGAGTTGCAATTGCCTTCCTCAGAGCGTCCCAAACATGCTTTATAGGGTTAAGGTCTGGAGATCTGGCTAGCCAATCCATCCGGCGAATATCCTCACTCTCTAGAAATTCGTCGACCAGAAGAGATCTAAGTGGCCTCGCGTTATCGTCCATTAAAATGAACTCAGAGCCAACTCCCCAGAAAAGGCGAACGTAAGGCTCCAAGACCTCATCCCTATACCTCACACCAGTCACAGTGCCTCTTTCAAAGGCATGGAGAGGTGTGCGGCCATCCAACATGATGCCTGCCCGGACCATTAAACCTCCTCCGCCATAATGGTCGATTTCGCGGACACTGGAGGGTAGGTAGCGGATCCCTGGTTCTCTCTGGAACGTACGGCGAGAATTAGTGTTTAGGCTGAACCGGGACTCATCACTGAAGAGAACGGTCACCCATTGATCCATACTCCAATATCTATGCTCTTTGCACCATGATAAACGGATTATCCTGTTCGTAGAAGTGAGCGGGGCGCAAACAGCAGGTCTTCTTGCAAACAACCCTCTCTCATGAAGTCTTTTGGAAACAGTCATCCTTGATACACGAGTTCCTGTGGCTGCATACAAGTCACAAGAGAGCTGAGAAGCTGTAGCACTCCTGTTACGCCTCGCTATAATCGACAAATGGCGATCTTCTCTGGCCGTCGTGGCTCTTGTACGACCTTGCCCAGGCTTTCTCTCGAGGGATCCGGTATCCTGGAACTGTTTCCATAAATTGCACAAGACGCTGCACATTAAATTGAATTCTCTACAAATTTTGACTTGAGATTGGCCTGCTTCTCGCCTCCCCACAATTCGCCACCTCATTCCATCATCCAAACGTTGGTGGTTACTCATTTTTACTGTTACAATTTGAAATTAACCGATTGCTGCAAAATAACACCAAGAAATTCGCCTAGGTGTGCTAGCGAACGAAATGTTTCTTAACTTATACGCGCGTATAAAGTTTGTTTCTCTATTGGCTCCACCTACACACATGTGTACGCTTACGTATTTGACGTACAAGATTTGCATCTTCGTCTAGAAGCAGTGGTTTCACATTCAGTTCAGTTCTTTTCATGAAATTCGGTAAAATATACAAATTCACTTAATTTATTTCATCAGTATATATATATATATATATATATATACGAAGGTAATTAATGGAGTTTGTGAACATTCGTTCCAAACTATCCCGGGCTCAATATTGTATTTAAAAATATATAAAATTCAGTAAAAAAATGAATCTGACTAATCACCTCTTCACTCAAGGTTTCAGTAGCGAGTAAATTATAAATAGATAAAAACTAAAGTTTGTAGATTTATTTTTTCATCTAATTACTCTATATGAACAGCATAACCTACCATTTAATAGTAATTCAAAAAGATGCTTAAAATAATTTAACCTGTGCGTGTTTAGGATCACAACATTTACCTATTACCATGTATTAGCATAATATTACTGAACCATGAAGATTAAATAAACTCGCTTGGGAATCATTGGAGAATTTGATAACTAATTAACATTTATTACAAAGCCAATATTTGTTGTACAGAATGTTCGAAAATAATCATTCAGTCAAAACTTTTTCTTTGAATATTGAGGTCCTTTCTTTGGAAGCACTAAAATAAAGAATGACAGAAATTAATATAATATAAGATTTTTAAAAAATCTGAAAATTTAAGTTCAATCACACTGTCCCATTTTGCCAGTTACAGAATGGAAGGTTCTTCTTAAATAACAGCAATAAGATTTTAAGGAAACATTTCAAGGAAAGTAGGGATTGGAAGAGTTTTGATTCACAGCGAATAATTTTTATCTATGTTTTAATGCACGTCTCTTTTTGAATGCACTTTTTATTGTATGCTCTCTCAGGCTCTCTACGAAAAGTTTAAAGATTTTCAAGCAACGATTGAAGGTGAATATTTTTAAAAATATTTACTATTTAGGACATAACCAATTATTCTATCTAGAGATCTCTCCTTCGTTGCGATTTACCAAAAGTTTTAAAATTTTACTCTCATTTGTCAAGGTGAACTTTTAAGGCACTTCCTCATTTTCATCTGCTATACAATGTCTTTCATTGATCTTCAACCCCCTACGCCTACCACCTGGACCTAAAAGAAAGCAAATAACTCTAGTAAAATACACATATTTTTTTCTAACCATCCACGATCTTCACCGGCCCTGAATATCCCTCATGCCAGCCCAAGGGGGTGTCTATCCCCCCCAGGTTGAGACACACAGCTTTAAAAAGTAACACACCTAAGTAACTTAATGGGTTTTCCTCCGTAGGATTATGTGCAAGGTTTTGTTTCTCTGGTAATGCATTTGAAGCCTCCGCGATTATGAGGCTAAGCCAAATAAGAGCTGCCTTGACTTCGTAATGTTTTCATGTTTCTAAAATGGGGTTTTGTAATTTATGTTAAGCTGATAAATGCAAGCTTTAGTCTGATTAGTATATGTCTCTGATTCTTCGTTTTTCTTAGAGGTAAGGGAATATTGTTACGGTTTTTATTACTACCAAGAGGGAAAAATAACGTCAAACGGTTACAATTTTTAAGAGTTTTGGTTTCTTTTTTACGCGGGAAGATTTTCATCACTTGGGAACGGTGGACGTTAAACATTTTTTCTTTACTTTTTATGATAGAGATATAAAATTTGTACATACGGGAACTAAAACGCTCGACGTTTCACTGTAAAATAAAAAAAACCCCTTAAAATCATTGAAAATCTAGTCGACATGAATAATTACTAATATATATGCTTAACAAATTCAATTTTTTCAAGCTAAACGTATTTTTTTCAGTTAATTTGAGCTACCCAGAATTACAATAATGAATTCATTTAAAGGAACGGTAGTCATTAAATTTTTTTTAAACTTTTTATCATAGAGATATAAAATTTTGTACATGTATGCTTTTCACCATAAGAATACCTTAAAAGAAATTTCCAATTTTATTATAATTTTAATATTTTAATAAAAATTTAAGATTTATAAACGAAATTTTAAAATGCTCCTTGGAACTTAATTTTTGAGATATTTCCTCAGTTTTTTATTTTAATCACTTAAAATTGTATTAAAAACATCTGGGTATCAGTTATTTAATCCCTTGAATCATTAATTTTTTAGATATTTTTTAGACTGAATTCCATCCCGATTTTCATCAAAATTTTGCCTTTTAATAAGTTATAAATCAAATTTGATTATCTTAATTCAGTCGAATTGTAAAATCAATACTCAGTTTCTTTGTAAACAGTATCAGGATTCTTCCTTATCAATTTCATGAATTTTGAACAAATGTTAAGTCGCGTGGAGCATTTAAAAATTCTAAAAACCGTGAGCGGTTTACCGATGAAGTCCGATGCTACTCTCCGTGGACCGTAGGCCTTCTCCGTAGTTGGCGATACTTTTGTTTAAATGAAATTAATACAACCCTAGCCTGTGTGCGCCTTGTCCAGAATGAAAAGAGATTACTCAGTCAGATTTATAGATAGAGCTACATTTTCTGATAGCTAGCTTCTTCCTTTTTTTATGCTTAAGTCCCCCCTTCAGTTCGGCTTGCCGACTGTTGGGGGAAGCTAACCTTTGATATATTTTTTTTTGCATTGATTCTTCATTTTACTACTGATAACATTGACCGGAATGGTCACCACTTTTTGAGCTCAGATTAAGTAGAGCATTCGACTGTGTAATAGCTTGTTATAGCCCTTTGTGTGTATCCAAGAATTGAATCAAAGATCCTAACTATAAATAAAATAACTTGATTTTTCATAACCATCTCTAATTCTTTGTTGAACTACCACTAGAAAGTTGACAGTGGTGAATTTGGGTATTTGCGGTCATCTCATCTTCACAGCGATTCGACGATCCGGTCTATAGGAAGTGGTTGCCGAATGGTGCCTTCTAGGAGTTTCGCTACAGGTTATTACTTCGGTTCTCCAGCTTTTGAGCGTCACAGAGATGTACAGTGCCTTCCATTGTGATGTGTAGTTACAGAGAACTTTCTTAGTCCTAAGTACTGTTCCCGAGGTCGTCCTAACTACCTTCCTTTCTAAAAAGTACGCTTTTACAGAACTTCGAATAACCTGGTACTCTTCCCTTTGCCCATACATCGTTTTAGACACTAAAAAATGTATGCACTTGTGTTCATTTTACCTAAGTTTCCACATCATCGAAGCGTTCCGAATTCATCATTATTCCACGGACTTCTAAATTAATCTTCAGTTGCTAATCTTCTTCAGTATAGCTAGACTCTTCAGTATAGATAATGGTGAGAACTTTCTTCAGTAATCAATATCACCAGCATAATATTTCCTCAGTTTTTCATTTTAATCACTTAAAGCTGTATTAAAAACATCTGGGTATCAGTTATTTAATCCCTTGAATCATTAATTTTTTAGATATTTTTTAGACTGAATTCCATCCCGATTTTCATCAAAATTTTGCCTTTTAATAAGTTATAAATCAAATTTGATTATCTTAATTCAGTCGAATTGTAAAACCAATACTCAGTTTCTTTGTAAACAGTATCAGGATTCTTCCTTATCAATTTCATGAATTTTGAACAAAAGTTAAGTCGCGTGGAGCATTTAAAAATTCTAAAAACCTTGAAAAATCTGTTTTGAGAAAAACAGATTTAAAGTTTATTACTACACTTATCCTTATTACTTATTTCGTAGAAGCTTCATAAATGATTTTTTATTTGAAAAAATATTTTAATTTATTTTAATTATCTAAAATCTTTTAATTAAAAATTATTTTAATTAACTACAATTATCCTACATAAATATATTTGTTTTACAATAACACAATCAATATTACAATAAAAAAGATTTGCTCAAATAAAATCCCCTTAAGAATATTAAAACAATATGCATTATTCAACATTTTTCGAAATTGTATTTAATTTTTAGTTACTTGGGTACAAATAAGTATGATAGTAATTATTTATAGATCATATGCCTATATTTAATCAGTAGCTAATGATAACAAAGTTTTCTGCTTCAGATGATATTCCTTTATGTCATATTAAAAAGCTTATACATGCTTTTCCTTAAGCCATATATTGCACAAGAGGAAAATTTAAACAATGGCATCACAAACAATAGCGTCAAATGTAGCAGTCAGTACTCGAATTCCGTGAAAAGCAAACAGATTAAATGAGTTGTCATTATTTTGAAAATGATAGTGTCCTCTAGCATCATCGGACTAGAACCCTTCTTACTTTTTGCTATACGTTGATTCATGACAGCGTACACAAATTTAAATTAATTAAATATAAACACTTCTGAATATTCATACTCATCCGATAATAAAATGCATGAATAATATTACAGAGTAAAAATATATGAATAATATAACACCTCTCCAAAAATTTTTCTACTTGATAAAGCTATTGATCTTACATTAAAACTCTTTAATAACACCTTTCAGGTTTTCTGACGCTTAAATCTTCCACTAAAATATTACACAAACCATCTATCAAAAGAGAAATATTAAGAGGGGAAAAACTTTCAGCTGATTCGGGAATTCAACAAGTATTTCTTTTCCAACTTTTAAATTAAAACTATAAAGTTTTTTTTCTGCTTCATCAAATAAAAGTGAAGGCTAAATTACTTTTTGTATTCTCAATGTGTTTTAAATTAAAGAAACTTCTTCTGTGCGAAGATATTATAAAGCATTTCATTTGAATGTTCGGAAGATTATTAAAAATGCTTTTCAGAGGAACTTTTCTCCATGCCTAGTTGATCGGCATATTAAGGGAAAATGTTAAACAGTTTTAAAATTTGATTATTTTCTGCTCACGCAAACCAGTCATTTTTCATTAAAAAATACTTCCATTTTTACTGAATTTGCTTTTTCCATTGTATATTGTTTGTGAAAAAGTTTCTGACACAAACTAATCATTGTCCTTAAAAAACGCCCGGGGTAAATTTTAAATTAAACTTCAGCTATTCTTCGTTTTTTTTTAAAAAAAGGAGATTTCTATTTAAAACGGGAAAACTGTTGAAAATATATTTTACTTAAAAGCTAAGAAAATAATTTCCAGATTTAAACTACTCCATCAAATTATGATGGATTAAAATTTGCTTTATATTTTGATAAATATGCCGGAAATTTCAAAAAGTTGTTAAACAGCTTTAAGAACATATTTTTTGAATGTTTAAAAAATTTTATTTTTGGATCTGTCTTTAAATAATGAAATTTTTTTTGCAAAACATGTCAGTGCACCAATCACACATACCATTCCTCTGTTACCCTGGGGAATTAATTTATATGATATTTAAAGTTATAACGATACCTACTTTAACGACAAATAAGTAAGTTTATTTCTTGTTCATTATACTGTATCATTGTACCCTTGAATAGAAATTTGTTTTTAATAGTCTACTTATAAAGAAGAGAATGAAAGGAATTGCTGCGCAGTAAGCAACGCACATGCAAGGATATGGGCGAATAAAACCCTGTGATTCTGCCCATTGAAATAGGTATAATTTATAACGATACCTACTTTAACAATAAATATGTAAGTTTATTTATTGTTCCTTATACTGCTAATGTAGTATAATGTACCCTTGAATAGAACCCTATGATTCTGTCCATTAAAATAGGTATAAGAAATCATTTAAATTTTAGAAACATCCATAAAATTTACATATATTACTTACATTTGTCAAGTTTACTATTGAAGTTAACATCAAGTATAATATGGAAGGAGAACCTACTTATAAGGATATATTTATACTGATTTAAGGATACGATGAATAAACACACTATTTTATTGTCCTTATTTATCATATTTATATTTAGTAGCATCAATAAAACGTACTTAAAATTTCTACATTTGTCAAGTTAAACATCAAAGTTAACATCAAGTAAAAATTGAAGGATACCGAAGTTATAAGAATATATTTATCCTAATTTAAGAATACAATGAATAAGACCAATAAAATATATTTTTAGTAATATTTATTTTATTGTCTTTATTTATCACATTTGTATTTAGTAGTATCAATAAAATGTATTTAACGACAAATAAGTAAGTTTATTTCTTGTTCATTATACTGTATCATTGTACCCTTGAATAGAAATTTGTTTTTAATAGTCTACTTATAAAGAAGAGAATGAAAGGAATTGCTGCGCAGTAAGCAACGCACATGCAAGGATATGGGCGAATAAAACCCTGTGATTCTGCCCATTGAAATAGGTATAATTTATAACGATACCTACTTTAACGATAAATATGTAAGTTTATTTATTATTCCTTATACTGCTAATGTAGTATAATGTACCCTTGAATAGAACCCTATGATTCTGTCCATTAAAATAGGTATAAGAAATCATTTAAATTTTAGAAACATCCATAAAATTTACATATATTACTTACATTTGTCATGTTTACTATTGAAGTTAACATCAAGTATAATATGGAAGGAGAACCTACTTATAAGGATATATTTATACTGATTTAAGGATACGATGAATAAACACACTATTTTATTGTCCTTATTTATCATATTTATATTTAGTAGCATCAATAAAACGTACTTAAAATTTCTACATTTGTCAAGTTAAACATCAAAGTTAACATCAAGTAAAAATTGAAGGATACCGAAGTTATAAGAATATATTTATCCTAATTTAAGAATACAATGAATAAGACCAATAAAATATATTTTTAGTAATATTTATTTTATTGTCTTTATTTATCACATTTGTATTTAGTAGTATCAATAAAATGTATTTAAAATTTCTTTCTTTTGTCGAGTTAAATATAGAAGTTAACATTAAGTGTAATATTGAAGGATATTCAAGTTAAAAGAATATTTTTATCCTAATTTAAGGATACAATGAATAAGAAAAATAAAATATATTTTAGTAATATTTATTTTATTGTCCTTATTCCTCATATTTATATTTAGCAGCTTCAATAAAATGCATTTAAATTTTCTTACTTTTGTCAAGTTAGACAACGAAATTAACATCAAGTATAATATTGAAGGCTATTAAAGTTATAAGAATATATTTATCCTAATTTAAGGATACAATGAATAAAAAAATGTATAAGATAATGATAAGATAATTATAAAATTTCTGTAATAGAACAAAATAATGTGTTTTATTGCCCTTATTCATCATATTTATATTTAGTAGCATCAGTAAAATGCATTTAAAATTTCTTATTTTTCTCGAGTTAAACATCGAAGTTAACATCAAGTATAATATTGAAGGAGATCTAAGTTATAAGGATATAATTGTCCTGATTTAAGGATATGTAAGTTCTATAGTTTCCTGTTCGGTTATCATACTAAATACATAAACTTGCCATTTATTCCAAAACCTGCGACATTAGGAACGTCTCAAATCTTCAAACAATCGAAAGAAAAGAATAAATAATCTACGACGTAGTGTAATGATTAGATAATATATATCAATGTAGGTTTCAGTATGTCTCTTATTCCTCCTAGTGGTTATACATTGCCGCTCTTTATTGTTATGTGTTTTCTCTGTATTTCAAAATATGGTATCCTGCCAAAGTCAGCTTAAAATGTCTTCATATTTACTACTACGTGGAATGGAATTCATCATGGTGAACTTAATAAACTCAACTTAATTCAGATTTCCGAGAATTTTCCATTTGCATTTAGACGAGAATGTTGATACGTATTTAAATATGAAGAACATTTTTACAATCTAGTAGATTCATCATACCTATGTATTTTAAACCTACATATTCATATTATTTGTCATGAATGGTATAAATTACAAACTTAGAAAGGTAAAAATGCTGTTTGCAATCGAATAGGGGGGGAGGGCCATATATATATATATATATATATATATATATATATATATATATATATATATATATATATATATATATATATATATATATATATATATATAGGGTGTCCGAAAAGTATGGATACACTTTCAAAAAAGAATTAAAATAAACAAAGATTTTCACTTACTGTTTTTTATGTTCCAAGAAGAAAAGATTAAAGTTTCTGTTCAATGAAATGTAAACTAGATGGCGCTACATTCACGTTTTGCAACATTGTGCATGCCGTACTGGAGGAAGCAAGAGGCAGCCCTAAAGTAAACGTGTGGTGTGGTTAACTGCACGATCGAATTATTAGGCCTTTTATCTTTTCCGAAGAAACTGTCCGCTCTGACAATTACCTTGATATGTTTGAAATTTTCGCATTTCCTAAGTAGAGGACTTGCAACCCAATACCATTTTCCAGCAGGATGGGGCACCACCACACTGTAGTTTGGAAGTGCGAAAGGTTTTAGATAAAAAGTTCCCTGAGCGATGGATGGGAAGAGGAGGTCCAATACCGTGGTCACCTAGTTCTCCAGACATAACACCTTTGGACTTCATCTTATGGGGATACGTGAAAAACATTGTTTACCAATCTCCAATTTGTGACACTGATGAACTGAAGTGTTGAATTACAGCGGCCATTCAGAGTATTGATCATGTAATTCTTCATAGAACGTGGCGAGAAATCTCGTATAGACCCGATGTGTTGCACTCGACTAATGGTGCGCACATTGAAATCGTGGTATAAAACAATCCTGGTACAAAGCAATTGTGGAATAAATCACTGCAAAACAAACTTTGGTATTTTGTTTATGGAACATAAAAAACTGTAAGTGAAAATCTTTGTTTGTTTACTTTTAATTCATTTTTGAAAGTGTAGCCATACTTTTCCGACACCCGTTTATATATATATATATATATATATATATATGTGTGTGTGTGTGTGTGTATGTATATATATATATGTATATATATATATTATATATATATATATATATATATATGTATATATATATATATATATATATATATATATATATATATATATATATATATATATATATATATATATATATATATATATATATATATATATATGCAATGAGTCCAGTATAAACATTAAATGAGAACATTTAAGGACATAGATTTTTTTAATTGAGATATGTCCGTTCTTAAAATGCTCCGAAAATTCCCGAAGATAATACTAGCTGCCAAGCTAGTATTATCTTCAGTATATATATATATATATATATATATATATATATATATATATATATATATATATATATATATATATATATATATATATACTTGGCAGCTAGTATTATCTTCGGGAATTTTCGGAGCATTTTAAGAACGGACATATCTCAATTAAAAAAATCTATGTCCTTAAATGTTCTCATTTAATGTTTATACTGGACTCATTGCATTTGTTTGCTTTGATATAATGATATTTAAAAGAGAAAGTATTTATTCTAACTTGCCTTTAAAAAATAAATAGTTTTAAATTATCTAGATAAATCCTTAAGTATCCTTGAGCCATTTTTTTAACTTCTTTGACTCAAATTATTTTAGAAAATTATTGTTTTTTCTGTATATGTCTTGAGTATGAAAGTAATGCATATTATGAATTTTTTCCCATTTATGGAACTCAATATGTAACTGAATTTTCTAGAATATATACTCTAAAAAAAATGCTTGCTTTCATTATGCAAAAATCGACAGATTTAGGATAATTCCCCACCATTAATATATATTACTATCCTGCTAAGTAATTTTCAACACAAGACATTTTCTCTTTTAGATTTCTGATTTAAAATGTTTGACCCATTTTCAAACATAGTGCACAGTATATTTTACTATCCATTTTTTATAATTTCGTCTTGATCAGTTCTATAGTATAGTTCAGTGCTCCGCAACCGAAGTGCCGTGGCACACTAGTGTGCCACGGCACGCTACAAAAACATGTCGCCATACATTTTATGTATGCTCGAGCATTATATTTCTGGATTTTAGTTAAGAAAGAATATCCACAAATTTCTGACAAAGCAATTGCAATTTTGCTCCCTTTTTCTACGACATACTTATGCGAACAAAGTTTTCCGACACTGTTTCTAATTAAAAATGACAAACGATCATGTTTAAAGGGTCTTAACCATGAACCATAAGTAGCTCTTTTAATATAGAGCCAAATATAAATCATCAAAACAAGCTCAAATATCTCAATAAATTAGTTATGTTTAAATTAACTTTGATTTATTAGGCTTAAGTAAAGACTAAAAAACAAATTTTAATATAAAAATTTAAAGAGAAAATTTTTTGACTTGTAAACTATAACTTTATATTTTTGTTCTTGGGTTAGTGTACAATTCAAAATTATTTATATAAAACTTAAAGGATTATAATTATCTTGATACATAGAGCTGTTTTATTGTGTTTTTTATCTAATAAAAACATATACATATTTATTGTAATATATGTATTTGCAAGCTTTTTCTTGTGGTTTGCCGCGAAATTATCAAAAAAACTTTGTTGTGCCGAGGAAGATAACAGGTTACCGAGCTCTGGTATAGTTTACAAAAGAGTAAACGCAATTTCCTTCTTGTACATTTACATACTCAGCATATCCTTACAAGATTTAGTCAGATTAAGACTCGAGGAAATTTAATTTTTAATTAGGAAATAAAATACGCGCTTTAATCTCAATTTTTCAAATCGTACATCCCTTTTGCTACTCAAGTGATAACAAAAATACAAAGGAAAAATCCCTTCCTTATTATTTCTCATTTTTTTTCAGGCGTGCGGGGAATATAGAACGCTACTCCACTAAGTGACATCCTTTATTAAAGTCTTGTTTTAAAGAAAGATATGACGTGAAGTTGTTATTTTTTTTTCCTCGTGTAACAAACGAAGTGAAATCCATTTATGCTTTTAAAATGCAGCTTATTAACGCACTAAATTTCTTTCTGACATCCGAGACGAGAGAAAAAAAATTAATTTTAAAGAGTGCACAATCAAAATTATAAGAGCATTAAAGTGACAGGTAACAGAATTGAAAATTTATTATTTTTAAACAACTTGTCATTCAAGCTGAAGTTTTGATAACGTTAAAATGAAAATATTTTCTTTATCAATTTTATTAGCATATTTTACTCTCTCGTCCAGTTTTTATTCATATTTTCGTAGTAATAAGGGAATTAAGTGTCAGATGATTTGAAAAAAAAATTTTCCGTGAGTTCATTTCATTATATAAAATCTCCTCTCTTTTGAAACGAGTTTATTTTATGCAAAGAAGTAGAGATAACTTTCAGAAAGTCAATTTGTAATTTGATTGACCTTCCTCGCTGTACTTACAAAAACTTACTTCGTGTCATCTGTATATGCAGAGTGCTATAAATGGTATCTCTTAATGTTTTAAAACTCCCGTTTGGTGTATGTTTGACTTTAATTTTTGAACTTAGGAGGAAGAATTGTGCCGCGTTTAACAGGTTAGTTAACTTGGTAAGTATAAATCATCTAAATTCTGCTTTACTCACATTTTGAAAACCCTTTTTGCTGTTCTGTAAGCTATGAATGATTATGAATTATTTTATTCTGAATTTTTATAAAAATTAGGTTTTAGAGATTTTTCGTTTATTTCTTAATTGTGTATTTGAAATTAATTGAATAAAATTCACACTACCTAATTTGACGATCATCAATTGCACCTCGAGAGCGGAATACACATCACTGGCGTGGCTTTGCGGGGTTACTGGCATGGCTGTGACTGTTTACAATGATTGCACCCCTCCATTAATGTTCAGAAGTTCATTAAATAGTTCGTAAGATTATCGGCGTCGTCGCGGGGGGGGCCTATGGTGGATCACACTTTGTAGAACACTGGCTTCAATCGGCTTTGCTCATCTGTCATCAGAAGTTCTGGACACGTGTGCTTGGGAACTGTTTGTCGGTGAACATCATTCTTCAAACATCATGGATGTCGGTAACTGGATGCAGAGTTCATCCTTCTTCAAACATCATGGAAGTTGGGAACTGGATGCAGAGTTCATCATTCTTCAAACATCATGGATGTTGGTAACTGGATGCAGAGTTCATCATTCTTCAAACATCATGGAAGTTGGGAACTGGATGCAGAGTTCATCATTCTTCAAACATCATGAAAATTGGGAACTGGATGCAGAGTTCATCATTCTTCAAACATCATGGAAGTTGGGAACTGGATGCAGAGTTCATCATTCTTCAAACATCATGGAAGTTGGGAACTGGATATGGGGCTCAATGATCGTCTGCAAACTCATAGTTAGAGACTAGAACGCGGCCTCGGCCAATTACTCATGGCGACTCTCTTCTTGTCAGGATAACTGCAAACTTGTTGAGTGACATCGAATCTTAGACTCTCTTCTCTTAATTTTTTTTTTACTTTGTACCATATCTCATTATTAATTCCTAGACCTGCCTCTTTCAATCTCATTGACCATATTATCCTCATATCTTCTCCTTTCTTCTTCTTTATTGGCTGGGGATGTCCCCTCTATATTCCTTACATTCACAGCATGGACGTTCTATTCCATACTACAGCTGCTTCCCTGCACCGAAAACCCTGAGTGCCGATAGTCGACGCGCGACCACTTGGCTACCTCGGGCCGAATTGTAGATAGCATATTTGCCTTCGGTTAAGTTTAATTTAGAAAATTCGGGGTGGGAGGCATACCGGTCGACTTAAATGTGGTGTTGAAGCTGGAGGTGGGATATAGAGTTGGATAGTGGGAAGAAGGAAAAAAAAGAGTAATTATAAGCTGTTTACATGTGTTTTGATACTTTAAGACTACATATACTGAGACCTTCGTTTTAAAGTTAATTTTAAATAGCTTCAAATTAATGCAAACAGTAGCACTCTAGGCTATAGACTATTACGAGAGTTTTACGCTTAAATGTTTGTGCTTCATATGGCTAGAGAAAAAATGAGGTTCTCTCATCATCTGAGCACGATAGTCACTGGTGTCTATACCTTATTTCTTGAAAAGAAAATTTTAAACGATATTTTGCTTTTCTCTTCTTTTGAGGGAAAAACGAAAAAGTTCATCGGAATTCTTTTGATTGCTAATACAGACACTAATCTGGGTCTTTTGATGCCGGGCAAAAACAAGTTACTCTTGGAAAGCAGGGAATAACCATAAATTGACCCATCTTCGGCATACTTCCTATAACGCATTACATTCGTTTACATATTTCATTGGCAAATGGCATTAATAAAAATCTCAGATTATTAAAAACTGTATTTTATTTTTAAAAATACTATTTTTTCTAATATTTTATTAAAATGCGTGTTAAAAAATCACAGTACTACAAGAAAATTTATATCTTCATAAGAAAAGAATTTTACTAATGTACTGATTAATTTCATCTGAAATAATTTATAAATTATATTGAGAGAACTTTTAAGTGTAAAGAAGTCCAAAATTTTCAAGTTTCCATTTCCGCTTAAAACTAAAGCTATTTCTTCTTATAAATGTAAGGCATTTCCTTTGCAGACCTAACTTGGATTACAGCTTAATCTATCCAAAAAAAAAGTATCACTTTCCTACAAAAAGTTATCAACATAATGGAAACATAGCTTTAAAAAGGCGCGTGAACTGTGGCGTATACAAATCATTAGGATGATGTCGTCGGAGGCCAGAATATAATATAATGCGGTGCCTATTATATAGCCCATATAATACAGTGAAGTACGAGTATCAGCAATCCCGTAGTACTAGCTCGTTCAGCCAATATAAAATTAGCTGTTGTGGAATCAATGTGTAAAATATGGCATCTGTGTGACTTGTAGATGAGTATAATAGCTGTTGCGAGACTTGCATCTGTAAGTAAAACGGAAGAAATTATAGAACTATCACGAGGAACATTATGATGCATTATGATAAGGTACAGAAATGAACAAGGTGTTGCCTCTAAGTGCAAAACATGGGGATCTAACACGTAGAAGCCAGCGAGGGAAAGGCGACACTTGGTAGACTTATGAATACAGTTCAGCAAATAACAACAGATGTGAATACGAATCGTAATGACCCTGTTTCAGCAATAACAATTCCTCAAGAACTGATGAATCTGGTATTTAAAGTTACGCTACAATCCATAATTCACTCATTACTGACACCGAATGAAAGAAAGCATTTTGGGTGCCATGAACATAAAAATTGGATTTCCAATTATTGTCAATGTGTCACCTGGTCGGATAATTCCAGTGTCACAAAGTTTCTTACCACTAATATTTGTGACACTGGAATTGATAGAGTAAATGCAAGAAAGCCTGTTAAAAATTGGAGTTCAAATCATTGGCAACGTGTCACCTGGTCGGATGATTTCTGTTTCACAAAGTTTCTTACCACTGATAGAGTAAAGGGAAGAAAGCGTGTTAGGTGCCATGAACATAAAAATTGGAGTTCAAATTATTGGCAACGTGTCATCTGGTCGGATGATTCCTGTTTCACAAAGTTTCTTACCACTAATAGGGAGACAGTGACACTCTATCAGTGGTTAGAAAACCATTAAATCGGAAAAATGAATAAATAATATAACGCTTTACTCTCTAAATTAAATTCCATTTCTAAGAGTCAGGCGCTGCTATGAAGGTTTGTTTTCTTGAACTAGAAGTTGAACACGCTTTTCTTGCTCTTAAGACCGTTGTCCAACCAATTAAGCTACCTCGGCGATGTGAGGATGCCTTCATTTGTATAACTCTCCTGACAATTTGTTTATTTTAATGAGGCCCTCAATAGTGTCCGTATTCTAACTTGATTTGTTTGCAAAAAACCAATTTGTTCCCTAATAGATATCTTGCCGTCCGTTTGTTTCTCCCAAAATTCGAAAATGATCTGACTGAATCTTTTAAATATGACCTGATTTTATGATATTCCTGATGTTGCGATATTATTTTAAGGACAACAAAAACTAATTAACCTTTTTTTTCGAAGTTCTTTGGAAAATTCTCGGATGAAAATAGAAAAGCAATCATTTCCATTTTCTGGAATAATGAGCAAGTGTTGTTATAGCATGTAGGATCGTAAATGAGCACTAAAGATTTGAGAGAGCAGCCAGCCAATTTAAAACCACTAACCGAGAAGTTTTTTTTTTCGTTTGAAAGTTTCTGTGATGTGCTTATTAAAAGTAATATTTTAAGCAAATCAGCTTATTATTTTCAGGTATAAAATTTTTAAATAATAATATAACACACTTAGCTTAAAAAATAAAAACTATTTGAAAGGAAATATATTAAAACACAATTTTTCAAGTATGATTTCTGTTATTTTGTTTATAATTGATTTTAAAGAGCATTTGTTTTGATTAGTGATTTGTTTTACAAAAAATCAGCCACTTGTGCTCTTAAAACCTTAAACTGTAAAAAATGTTTTCAGCTTGTTAACTATTCAATAATTATTTAGCAGTTTTTATGACACTAACACGCATTATAATTGCAATTTGAAATTTCTTCTCTTAGTATTTAAAACTTTTAAATTAGCTGATGTCGTGTACAAATTTACATTTGAAAGGATTATCTCTGGAACTAAATTTTTATAGGAAAATGCATTTGTTGAAAATAAATTATCCCATTAACTTAACGATATTTTTCTGGGAAGTCATCCCTTTGAGATCACTCTAAATAAACGAGTTCACAGATAAAGTTTGATAAATTGGAAGAAAAAATTTCTTTTTAATGTTAAACATTTTCGGTCGAAAACAACTTTTGAAGGAAATAGTCACTTGAAGATAAATTTGTAAACAATAATTGGTTGGAAAATATTAATTTAACCATTTTTAATTTTTATGGTATCAAGATTTTTTTCTAAAATATGGCACCATCTGTTCTGGAAATGTACTCCTGTCATTTACAATTTATTTGCATCACCGATTTTGTTGAAAATTCCCTTTTAATGCTAAGATGAGACTGACTGTAGGTGTTTCTTCATTCTTATACTCCCAGAATAGTTCACAGGTAAAGTCCACAGATAAAGTTTGATAAATTTGAACAAAAAATTACTTTTTAATGCTAAAAATTTTCGGTCAGAACCAACTTTTAAAGGAAATCGTCACTTGAAGATAAATTTGCAAACAATAATTGGCTAAAAATTTTTAATTTAACCGGTTTCAATTTTTGTATGGTGTCAAGTTTTTCTTAAAATATTCTACCACCTGTTCTGACAATGTAGTCCTGTCATCATCTACAATTTGTTTGCATCACAGATTTTGTTAAAGATTCCCTGTTACTGCTAAGATGAGACTGACTGTAGGTGTTCCTTTATTCTTATGCTCCCAAAATAGTTCACAGATAAAGTCCTCAGATAAAGTTTGATAAATTGGTAGAAAAAATTATTTTTTAATGTTAAATATTTTCGGTCGAAAAACACTTTTGAAGGAAATCGTCACTTGAAAATAGACTTGTAAACAATAATTCGTGGAAAATATTAATTTAACCGTTTTTAATATTTTATGGTGTAAAGTTTTTCTTAGAGTATGCTGCCACCTGTTCTGACAATATACTCCTGTCATCATCTACACTGCTTGACAATTACTAAGGAACAACTGGTTTTTTCAAGCTAGCGTTCTCGACAGCACACTAATCACAGTAAAATAAAATGCAGAGGGCGTAATAGGGCAGGACCTGTTATCTGTATAAAAGGCAGTGCACGAAAACTCTTTATTCATTCGAAATTTCAAGAAGTTAGGTGTTTGACGAAAATAGTTCCGTAGGTTGTTGGAAGTTATTTCTGTTAAAATAAGTGTGGAGTGGCTATAATTAAGTGCAAAATGTCTGCAAGACAACATTTGATCGCGTACGATGGTGGACGAGCAGTTGGACGGCTCGAAGCAGGACAAAGTGTCACTACTGAGGCCAAAGTAATGGGAGTGGCGATATCACGATTTAAAAAGGCCGCTAGAGGTGGAAATGCTATGCGAAAGCATGCCGTTGGTCGTGGAAGGAACACCACACCTCAAGAGGATCGATATGTATTCCTAGAGGTGAAAAGGAACAGCCATCTCATTCCTAGTCAGATAGCTGCAGACCTTGCAACCGCTACCGGTACAAATGTATCAGTCAGAACCATTTCTAGGCGATTAAATCAGGTTGGAAGCCTGTTCAATGCATCCCACTTCAACTACGCCATCGTCGAGAAAGATTACGTTGGTGTAAGAAAAATATTGGCTGGGGTCAGCAAGAGTGGTCCAGAGTGATGTCTCTGACGAATCCCGTTTCATTGTGACAAGTGATTCTGGCCACCAGTTAGAGTGGAGAGAGAGGGAAACACGTTATGCACCACAGAATGCTCAGGAACGTTATCGGTATGGCCAAGGCGTGATGGTGTGGGCAGGTATTATGCACAATGGTAAAACACCGCTTCACATCTTTGAGCGAGGTACCGTTACATCGCAGCGGTATTGCAGAGAGATTGTTCTGGATCATGTTCGTCTTTTTAGGGGTGCTGTAGGTCCAGATGTTCTGTTTATGGACGACAATGCGCACCCACACAGGACTGCTGAAGTATCGGACACACTAGAAAGTGAAAATATTGAACGTGTGACATGGCCTGCTTACTCTCCTGACCTAAATCTTATACAGCATGCCTGGGATGCTCTTGGCAGACATGTTTCTCAAAGAACTTGCCCTCCCCTAACCATGCAAGAACTGAAAATTTCCTTGAGAGTGGAGTGGGACAATATCCCCCAAGGACTCCTCAATACTTTAGTAGATAGCATGAAAAACAGATCCAAAATGTGCACTAGTGTCCGAGGAGGTCACACACCTTACTAAGGTACTCACAACTGTTTCATTCTGGCTGGAAGACCCATTTTTCATGGCTGTTTGGAAATGCTCCAAAGAGCATCTTTTTTGTTTTTCGTTTTCTTCTTTTTCCATGTGGCGTAATCTGTACCATTTTGCATAATAAATAATGCACAGTATCTCTACTAAATATGTACGAAGTTTCATTTCTTCAATTAATGTATATTATGAAATATTCTTAAAAATGTGACTGTTCCTTAGCAATTGTCAAGCAGTGTACAATTTATTTGCATCACCGATATTGTTAAAGATATCCTTTTACTGCTAAGATGAGACGGACTGTAGCTGTTCCTTTATTCTCATGTTCCCAGAATAGTGCAAAGATAAATTTCGATAAATTTGAAGAAAAAATTATTTTTTAATATTAAACATTTTCGTCCGAAAAAAACTTTTGAAGGAAATCGTCACTTGAAAATAGATTTGTAAACAATAATTGGTGGAAAATATTAATTTAACCGTTTTTAATTTTTTTATAGTGTCAAATTTTTCTTAAAATATGGTACCACCTGTTCTGGCAACGCAGTCCTGTCATCTCCAATTTATTTGCATCATCGATTTTGTTAAAGATTTCCTTTTACTGCTCAGATGAGACTGTCTGTAGATGTTCCTTTATTCTTATACTCCCAGAATACTTCACAGATGAAGTTTGATAGATTTGAAGAAAATATTACCTTTTAATGCATTTAAACATTTTCTGTCAAAAACTATTTTTAAAGAAAATATTCGGCTGACGATACATTTATAAACAATATTTCGTAGAAATTTTTTGAATTAACCGAGGTTTTTACTGGAATAGTATGATGTTATCTGTACTTACGAAGTAGCTCTATCATGCACAATTATTTGCACCAAAAATTTCTTTAAAGATTGTCTTTTACTGCTAAGTTAAGGCTGACTGTAAGTGTTCCTTTATTCTTATACTACCCGAATACTTCACAGATAAAGTTTGAAAGATTGGAAGAAAAAATTGCTTTTTAATTCTAAACATTTTCTGTCAAAAACTATTTTAAAGAAAATCTTCATCTTAAGATACATTTATAAACAATATTTCGTAGAAAATTTTGAATTAACCGGGGTTTTTACTGAAATAGTATGACGTCATCTGTATTGACGAAGTACCTCTATCACGTACAATTATTTGCATCAAAAATTTCTTTAGATATTGTCCTTTATTTCTAAGGTAAGACTGACTCTAGGTGTTCCTTTATTCTTGAAAGTATTCCCTGAATACTTTAATCGATATCTGTCTCCCAGACATGAACTATTCCTTGTAATTGCTATTTAAATGCTCATTTTGGATGCGAGAGCGGAAATTGAGGAACTTCAGCCAAAATGGTACTCCGTCCCATTGTCTTTTCATTTCAGGTGTTCTCTCAACCGATTGTCCCGTCATATTCACTGCGTTATCACGCACCACCTCACTTCCTATTCTCTGCGCAGGGGAAAATTAGTCGGGGGTAATGAAGCAAAATCCCTCTTCACGGATCTAAATGGCGATGACAAAAAGGGGGAGGGTTTTCTTTTTTTTATATGCCAAAGAATGACTCATTTTGTTCTAAACCGGTGAAACATTTGAACATCAGCTCGTCAGAGATGGGGAATTTCTCTCTGGTCATGTAATTTTCTCGTAATATGGAACGACGCTATAAATCAGGATCTTGATATTTATGGTGACTTCCATGTGTCCCTTGTTTGTGATTTGTTTGTGATTTCCTTGTATCTTAAGGGGACAAGGGACCTTCAAATTCGATTTTTTTTATTTACAATTTTTAACTAGATATACAAAATAAGAATAATCAATTTTCTTTTTACTACATTGAAAACCCTTGAAATTCAAAATAAGGAATTTTTCGCAGAATGATGCCTGTTTTTCAAAAAAATTTAAGAAGTGTTTTAAAATGCCCTATGTGCATTCTATATTAATTAAAATCCTCAAATTTTCTATTATACGTTAACCTTATGTATATAAATGTAAATGCATTTTTTTTGGTACGAATCAAAAGTCTTAAATATTTTTTTTTCTATTCTTCCTGCTTTTTAAATTTTTTTTAATGTTTTTACTTTATTTTATGGTCTATAAATTTTAAATATATATGTGATTTCAAAGAATCATGCATAGTTTTGTGACAAACACTTCAATTAACAATTCTGAGAAATTTGGAAGATTCTAACATTTTTGAAGAATTTTTTGATAAACAAGTCTTATTCCTCCACAAAATACTCATTTGTGTATTCTAAGTATTTTTAATGTAGTAGAAAAGAATACTAATTATACTCATGGTGTATATAGAGTAAAATATTGAAAATTAAAGAAGAACGAGATTGAAGGTCCCTTGTTACCTTAAGTGAAAGTTTATTAGCCGTATATTATTTTACTGGTCGTATATTTTTTATAAGCACTAAATGACTAATTTTATCATTTTGACACATTTGAGTTTCTGCATTTTTTAAGTTTACCACCATTTCAAAAAAAAAAAGAAAAAAAGTAATATTAAAGTGCTTTGGAGAACTTTCCTACAGTGAGCAAAATACATATTTAATTCAAGCACTAACATGTTGGTTTCTATGTAAAATCTCGAACCGAGTTTTGTTTTTATAGTTTTTATCTATAAAAAATTAATGGTGACAAAGAACTACCGTAAAATCTTGACTATAATACACACACATGTATAATACGCATGCTTGATTTTGCACATAATTTTCGGAAAAAATTAAAATTCGACTATAATACGCACCCATAACTTTTCAATAGTTTATTTAAAAATTGCACAAATATTTATTAACATAAGTAAAACTTGTAATGAAAATAATAATTTAAAAATAATAACAAAATGTCAAATTCGGTAGAAAAAAAACTGAAATTTTTAATTCAAAACAAGCAAAGCTGTGAAATTATCAGTGTGAATCTCTTTCACTAGAATACAGCTCATCTATTGTTTGTAGTTTATTCAATGTTCAGAAATACGTTTTTTTGTACACGAGTATAATACGCATCCTCATTTTTGCAGACTAAAATGAGAAAAAAAAGAGTACGTATTATACTCAAGATTTTACGGTAGTTATTTTATTTCATACTGCTTTCGTACATAACTTTTAGTTTCAATTTTTTTTCATATAAAAAACGTATTTAAGATGTTAGTAAATTTTTTCAAGTTTAAATAATGTACTTATGCAAAGTAAAATTTAATAATTAGGAATAAATTTAGGCTAACAGAAGACGGTAAATATCAAAATATTCACCTGTTTAATTACTGAGGGCAAACAATCGAACCAATAAATACCTCCAAATTGTAGGTCGACTCTATGGTAAAATAAATAACATTTTTCAGCCAGGGGGCATTAGCAGCCACCACAACAACGACAATATAAATAGTACTTTAAGTGAAGTCATCACCTTTTCACAAGTTGAAAAGACGGAATTTTTTGTGTTTGTTCAAACTTCTACATTTTTTTTATTGTCTATTATACATGATATTTTCAGTATTACTTCTCTAAACTTTATAGATTATGTTCCCTGAATTAATTTTATTACAAGTAAATTAGAATTTTATTTATGAAGTCAGAAGCGATTGTATTTTCTGGAAATTTCAAATTTATACTGATACACTGCGCACAGACTTACAACAACACTAATTAAGTTTCAGCAGTTTTTTTTTTCAATGAGGACGCACTTAAAGTTTCAGTAGTAATTTTTACATTTTTGTGATGTTAGAACATTAGGTATATTATTACGCCTGTTTAAATTTTAAAACACCAAAAAATATTTATTCCATGACACTCAGATTTTTAAAAAAAATTGAAAAAGCCCATTAAAATTACAAGTGAAGTGCTATAAATTCATAGTAAAATATTTTTTAAAAGGAATAAATAGATGCATATTTTGGTAGCATCATTATTCACCAATCCCGAAAATACGAATGCAATATCTGCAGTAGTTTCTTTTATACAGTGCGTGCAAGCATCAAAATGATCATTAAGAGATAAAGGGTTTTTAAGTTCCCATACTGGAAATTTTTTAATATGAACTACTTCTTTCTTTATATAGTTTTTAATGTACTAGTTGGAATATTTTAACGTGGATTGTTTTATATGATTCAGAAATGTGCAAATATTCTTAAAATGCAAAAAAGTAAAATTCGATTTTTTTAAAGATTCAAAGGTGATGAATTAAATAAAATATATTAAATAGATTTTGAAAAGACAGTTGACAATGATATCAAAGCCTGAAAACAGTACCTGATTTTTTAAGTAACGACTAATTTTTTTAAATAGACTATAAACACATTTTCGTTTAGTTTTTTTTTTTTGGTACTATTGGTTACGTGTTTGCATATGCTTTTAAGCGAACATAAATTTAGAGAAAAACACATTTTTAATACCCGCCATCTACTTTATCTCTTTTTACAAGAAAATCAATAATAGCTGTACCTAAACATGGGTAAACACTTAAAAAATCGAAAATACTAAAATTTCATAATCATTCATATACGTTAACTTTGAATCGTTTTAGAAGTAACACATGTGAACAGTGATATGTTGTGTCTGCCGATGCATGATCAGAAACCATTTATTTATTTATTTATTAATTTTTTAAGGTAGCCCATGAGTGAAATGCCCTTTTTTATGTCTGATGAAGTGGGTGCGGTGGCCCAGTTAGTAAGAGCAGCGGGCCAGTGATCTGAACGTCCCTGGTTCGATGCTCGTCACTGCAAATCCACCGCCGTGTTCATTAATGGTGGCCGGGGCACGTAAAATAGGTCGTGGCTACAATGCCCTCCAAGTTCTCAAATTTACCTCTGGAAATGTGAGGTCAAGTGTTCCAGTCTCGTCACTTGACTTGGTTCAAAATTGCGGGATCGATGTTCTTCGAGGTCAAGTCAGACTTCAGCCCTAATGGTACCTCGCCTTAAAGTGAAGCTGCTTACTACCCTTCGCCAAGGACCTAGGATTTGGAGACCTAGTTCCTTTGGACTTGGTGTAGGCTCCCCTACACCAAGGGGTTTGGGAAAACAACATGTCTGATGAAAAAAATAAGCTACAAGGTGTACCGATATAACTAATCTGTTGAGACTTATTCGTAATAGTTAACACAACCATTAGGGAAATGTAAGGTTCCGGTATCAGTACTTGGACAAGACAAGTTATGTATACACACATACGCATATATGTGTATATATATATATATATATATGTGTGTGTGTGTGTGTGTGTGTGTGTGTATATTTCAAATTTGAACCACCCTGGGGTGGTCCAAAATCATTCAGCGCATTTCATGCTTGAAAATAGAAGAACGAAATGAGTTACAATGGATTTGCATTCATGGAACCACAAAACGGACTTTGCTTTTTCCTTAACGGTAACCATTTGAAGACTGATGCAATTAGTAAATTTTTGTTGCGAAATATTGTCGCGCCATCTACAGGCTGATGTGGAAGTTATTTGATGTTTAAAACTTTATTGAGTAAAACTGTTTTAAATTTTCTTTCTACGAAAACAATAGACAGGTATGTACCACATTTTGCTATTTTTTTTAAACATGAAATGCACTCAATAATTTTGGACCACCCTGTATTTGACTATTTGCCGATTTTCTGCAGTGTCCAAATACTTTTGTCCATATATATATATATATATATATATATATATATATATATATATATATATATATATATATATATATATATATATATATACAGTGGCTGTTCACACATTTTTTAGACGATGTATATTGTATTCACAAAACTAAATTACATAAAATTCTTGTGTTTTAAATGTTCTATTTGACATCCCTTATTCTGAACTACACTGCTGGCCAACCAAATTGCAACACCAAGAAAGACAAGAGATATCACAACAAAATTTATTTTGTAGATAACATGTTGACCAAGTATCAAATGATTAAATTTATAGACTTCTGTGAAGTGTGGTTTCTGCCAAAATCAGTAGCCAGAGTAGCCGCCATTGTTAGAGATCACCGCTGCCACACGCCTCGGCATTGATTCAAAGAGACTTTGGATGAGTTCTTGGGGTACAGCAGACCAAGCAGCTTCCACACGTTGCCAAAGTTGATCTTCTGTGGCAGCTGGGGATGGAATCTGGGTCAATCGTAGAGCAACCATGGACCACATGTTTTCTATCGGCGAAAGATCCGGAGAGCGAGGCGTCCAGGGAAACAATTCAATCTGGAGATTGACGAAGAACCGTTGGACAATGCGTGCCACGTGTGGTCGCGCATTATCCTGTTGAAATATGGCTGTGGGCAAGCCCTGAAGGAAAGGAAGGACAACTGGCTCCAACAGAACGGAAATGTAGCGCTGGCTGTTTAAAGTACCGGCAATGCGTACAAGAGGTGTGCGAGAGTGATATCCAATACCAACCCATACCATAATACCCGTTGCAGGACCAGTGTGGCGGTGCATAACGCAGCTGTTCAGCATCCTCTCTTCACGGTGTCTCCAGACTCGAATGCGACCATAGTGGTGTTGCAGACAGAATCGTGACTCGTCAGTAAAGACAATTTCATTCCATTCTGCCGTCCACATCCTTCTGTCATCGCACCATTGGCGGCGGAGACGTCTGTGGTTCTGCGTCAAGGGTAGACAAAGCAATGGACGTCTTGCGGACAGTCCACTCTGCTGTAAACGGCGTCGAATGGTACGCGCAGACACTGGATGATGCGTTACAGACTGCATGTGCTGTGTTATGGTTCGTGATGTGACTGAGCGATCCGTCACAGCCATGCGCACAATTTGCCTGTCATCACGTGAAGTGGTGCGCTGAGGTGGATGCGATCGAACACGCCGGTCCGTCGGACCCTCCTGCATCCAACGATCACATATCCGCATTACAGTTGTTTGGTTTCGTCCAACACGACTACCAATTTCCCTGAAAGATAATCCACAATCTCGGTAGGCCACTGTCCTTCCTCTGTCGAACTCGGATACTTGATCAAAAGATGATCGCTGTTTTCGACGAAGCATAATTGATCGTTTTTTTGAAAAAACCACAAGAAAAACACAATTGCCGAACTTGAAATCGTCGAAATCTCCAAGCCTTAAATAGCGCTTTGAAGTGGCTCCACAGGCGCGCATGATGTGCGTCTGCGCTGAAATTCTAATCATTTGCATATCTCACCTCCGCTAATACATGTTGTAAATTTCATGTTATTTGCATGTTTCCTTCAGGGTGTTGCATTTATAGTGGCCAGCAGTGTATCTTTCGACACCGCAATTTCCAGGATAATAATGCCTTTGGAAGTGTCCGAAGAGGTATTCTATCCCATTCCTCCTGCACAGCTTTCCAGAGTCCTGTAAGGGTTTCGGGACGACGTTTGGATAATGCAGATTTTAAAAGTCCGAAAGCACAAAAATCCATAGGTGATACATCGGGAGATTTAGTAGGGATATCAGTGAAGGGTATGGCCTTGATACTAGTTTTTTGTTCCATTTCTTTTAGGAAATTTACAGTGGATTTTGATGTGTGACTGCTAGCTTTGTCCTGATGGAGTCTCACAGATTGATGGCACTGTGGGTAAAGCGATGGTATTTCATTCAGAAAAATTGGCGATAAAATATGTTCCTGATAGTATTTGGAGTTAATCTTGACATTTTTTTCCACTCTCTTTATTTTAACTCGCCACTATAAGAAAAGCCAGCAACAATCATGAATCCCTTAGAAAAACTTTCTTTCCATTCTTTGAACCATGTACTTTAATTTTTTTCTCCCCTTTTATGATAATAAATGGCTCTTTTTTTGTTGCAATCATTTAAATACACCCATGATTCATCTAGTGTGACAATTTTTTTCCATTTGTCTTTGGATAAGTGTTTCTCATATAGAATTCTGCAGCGTGTCCTGCGTTCAGCGATATGATTTGGAAGAAGACGATGCACATTGCGTTTTTTCGCTTTCTTAAGATTTAAATCAACGTTTATCATTTTGTTTACAGTGGACACCGATCATTTTAATGATTTTGCAACTGTCCTTTGACTAGGGGGATTTTCTTTTAACATTAAACAACGTACCTTTGCAATAGTCGAACATGTCCGTTTTTTCCTTGGATACTTGTTTGGAATTTTTGTCCCACTTGAGGCTCCAATTTGACGTTTTTTTCCTTTCTTGTTGACGATATTACCTATCGATGCTTTAGATATCACAAAACCATGACTCTCACATCGTTTTTGGATAACGGAGTATGCATATTTCTCTTCGGAAAGACCATAAATGTAACCTTCGAACCACTGCTTTGTAAAAAACGCCATTTTGAATAAAAACAAAACTTTCAAGCCGGAGACGATAATTTTGACTTTTAAAAACATAGTACAATTGCAATTATTTCTTTCGCAGCAAATGATTTTTTATTACCTCTTACCAAAATCGTCTAAAAATTGTGCGAACAGCCTCTGTATATATATATGTGTGTGTGTGTGTGTGTGTGCATTTCTTATTCGAAACAAATTAATCAAAATAATTCTAAATATTTGCAGCATCCTTTAGATTTTATCTTCAGTTTCTTTAAATTTATTCACAATAAATTAACAGGACGTTAATCTTGATGTTTCCCTAAGCCTATTAAACAAACTCACCTTGTTAACTTAGCCAGCCATCGAATAATGCTGCTAATTAACGTATACTTCGTATATATTACGCACATCGTTTATTTGGGGATTTTTTTTCCAAAAGAGTCCGTAAAATATCATTTTGCGCTTTGAGTGAAGTTTTTTTATTAAAAAATTAATATGAAAGTACAGAGAGAACTTTGACATTTCTACAGGAACCCGCTGATCATTTTTGGCGCTCGAGAAAGAGAAGTCGCTTATTAAAGTACTAAATCTCGTTTCAGATTAAAAGGGGGATTTTTTTTGCTGTTTAATTTTAGCGCAATGAAGATGAAAAAGAAAAAACGAAGTTTACATTTAAAGTAATTAATTTTTTTTAATAATGCATTGTGCTGAGCTGATGTCTTTAAATCTTGATTTCTTTGTCAAAATTTTCTCTTTTCACCAAGTAAAAAGTAACATTTCCCCCTTTGATTATTTTTGTGAGTATAATGAAGTAATTAGTGAGTGAGAAAAAAGGAATTTATGATGATTTTAATAAGAAAGTATTTGTAAACGGGCTCTTTAAAACGTTACGGCAACCATAAATGTGTATTAGCAATTTAACGACGCTTCAATACTGATTTTATTTATTTTGTACAAACTATCAGGTTTTTAGAATAAAACTTACTTATAAAAATTCAATGAAGGATATTTTCATGAAATATTTAAACAGACATTAAGTGTTTATTTCTGTTTAATTTACTCTTTTTAGCTATCACACTGTACCGTTAGTTTTTAGTGAATCAACGAACTGGAAACACTCAGTATTTTGTTTTGTACAAAAGAAGTTATTTGTATATTTAAATATAATTTGTTCCTTTGTAAGTGTATGGGGGAGTATGTGTTGAAAAAGTATCTATTTATGAACGTTTTATCCCTTTGAAACAAGTTAGGGAGTGTGATAAAGAATTAAAATGATGGTTGTCATTTCATCATTTCAAGTCAAAATTGGGTCTACTTACCCGATAGTATCGAACTGAGCCATGACCAAAATTATTTTAAAAAATGTCACACAAAAAGGAACAATTTATTACAGCTCAATTTCAACAAATATTGCATAGACATCTCTCAAAAACAACTTGTTACCTAAAAATGGATAACACAAGCGCCAACTAGGTACGAGCACTACAAATTTACAAACTCCATCTACCATAATACACAAAGTCCCACTTCTATGCCAGCAACTATTCTCTCGTCTGTTATGTGCTAAGCTTCTTGAGTAGCTACATTGATTGTAAACTTCTCATTTGGCATCAACTTAGCAGAAATTTTCAGAGGATACGACTACGCCTGAAGATCAGCCGTAGTCAGAATCTCCTTAATCGACACACCTTGATATACGCATATACGTATGGCGTGTTAAGTCGCCTAAAAATCTCCTGCTCGAGTCAAAGCCTGAAGTAAAGGGGATTGGCTGGGAACAAGGCTTCAAGTACAGAAGTGTTTTACCAACAGAGTTTGCATGTGTAGTACAAAAACAGATTTATTGTCCAATTTGAAATAAGAAATAAGTAATTCCGCCAGGTAGTAGACGAACTAAAGAGAGTGACGTTGTCGTCAATGGAAAATGATGGTAGGTCAATGGGAAATGATGGTAGAATTTAGACCATGAATGGTATATCCCTAGTTTGAAAGCGATCTGCATATACCATAAGTTTTTGCCAAGTGATCACACCTCTTCTATATGTGTGCAATTATCTGATCATCGTTCTTAGTCAGGAGCTATACTGATTATCCTCCCTACACACTTAATAAACTTATTTGATCTCTTGGATATTTTTTACTCTCCAGATGCAGAAGACCACCGTAATGTTCTAAATAAGTCAACCGTTATCGCACGGAGGAGAATGTGGTCTGACGCATTTGCGAAAAGTTTTGTTACGATTTTGACAGAGAAGAAAAGAACTGATTGCATTAAAATGAGACTGGGCAACCGTCTTGTTGAAAATACGATTGGATAGTTTATTTTCTTCTAGGGTTACTGTAGGGTTAAACAGTTGGTGTATGTAAATAACTCGACACTACTGAGGAACGACCGGAAAACATTCAACAGGAAATTTCCACCATTGCAGAAGAGACGCTGCAAAGTGTTTCTGTTGGCTTCGTGTTCGATTATGCAAACAAAAAATAACTCGCACATTGAGCCTTTATAGTGATTCCCTTGTAATGAGAATCAACTGAACTATAACCACCTTTAATTGCTAGTATGTGGCTTCATTTATCAAAAAGTTATTGCTAAATTTATGGGTAAAGTGACTTTTGGATCCTCTTATACAATACTTTGGAATAATGCAGACAAATGAAGATATTTAACAAGCGAGAACATGTAAATATTTAAAAATATAGATATGCTTCTTTTTCTTATTTGCTTAACGCTTACTTCTGTCACATTTTTGGTAATAGGAAATGAATAACGTGATTCAAATTATTATTACCTTGAAATCATTAACAGGCTTGCACGAATAACTTACTAGATTGTTGATGTAAAAACTTATTCACGGGGAAGGAAATGTGTTGTACATGATGTCATGCAATATTATTCATTAAAATAATTCCTCTTTTAAGAAAATTAAATAAGAAACTGGGTTTATAGGATTTTGCTTACGTTTTATGTAAATCGCCTTTATTTACCTCTCTAGTTGTAATATGTATAAAACTTTAGACCAGTATTTTTCTTTCTTAGTAGCTCATTTTATGTTCGCAAAATTATATGTTAGAAATTTAATGTGTTATACGGAGAACTTATTATCATAATGTGTTATCATTTCATCATGAAAGAGGAAAACTCTGGGGTCATCACGATATTCAAAGGAATTTTGAAACATTCTTTTGTGAGCACGTCGGACTTTAAATTAGCATCCTTATATAAATGTGTTCATGATTAAATGGTTCATAAGACGCACCCATTTTCACTAGCTAATAAAATAAGAAATCACTAATAAAATAAGAAATACATGAAAAATAAATTTTGCTTAGCAAAAAAAATAAGAAATATCAATATATTAATCTAAAAATAAAAAATATTAAATGATATTAAGCTTTTCACCTTTTCAAGATAGTCTGTTTCAACATTTTAAAGTGATAAATGCTCCAACTGCGTATAATTTTTTTTTGTATGTTTACGTGAAAAATTCATATTCTGATATTTATATTGCAACCTAGTAATATTTTTCAGTAGAAAAAAAGTTTTCTTTAAAACAAATATCTCATACGTGAAATCTTGTTTCGTCTTTATTGAAAGAAAGAAATTTAACATTTTTCCTATTCATTATAATATTATTTTTAAATACATGTGTATATATATATGTCTGTGTGTGTGTGTGTGTGTGTGTGTATTATCTGGTTCCGCTTTAAAATATACACTTTTCTATGTAATACTTAAAATGCGAGTTATAACTGTAGGTAGAAAATAATAATTCTGTTTCTCTAGGAGAAAACTTAATGTCATCAATTATTTTTTTTCTTTTGAAAATTTTCTTGTACGTTTAATCATATAGTGTTCATATTTGTATTTTTTCTGTTATGACTTTGTTATTATATTTGTATTTTTTCTGCTATCATATTTGTTATCATATTTGTATTTTTCTGTTAAGATTTTGAACTTTTAAATTTCAGTTTTATTACCATAATGTTAGTTTAAACATTTCATCAAAATAATACTTCTTTTAAAAATGGCCTTATTTTTAGCTTCCTTTAAGTAATATTTTTCCTACGTGTCTCCTACCTGAAAATTACATTTTAAAAAAGACCATCTTTAATGGTTTATAATGCACTCATATTAAAATAAAATAAAAAAATAACCGTGAAAATGCTTATATGTATTATACGATTAAAAATACGATGAAAATGCTTATATGTGTTATACGATTAAAGAACTATGTATTAGACGATTTAATGTATTTTTGTAGCAAATTTCTCTCATCTCAGCCGTACTTTGCTTAATCCCCATTAGTTCTAATGGGTGGGTTGTCTTAAATAGCTAAGAGGAAGGGTTTTCGTGAATTCACATTTTTTTCTTCTTTTCCTACTCAACAGCCCCTTAAAAATTTCCACGGCAACATCGTGTTTGGCTAGTTATAATGAAACGAACTGAAGTACGATAATTGTGATAGGTAAGAATAGAGTTATTAAGTAAGATGCTAATTTAAATGCACCAAAAATATAAGCAAATCAAAGAAAGTAGAAGTTTAATTTTATCTGGACCACTCGCGATCCGTTTAGTGACCCACTGTTTATGTGCTATGAAAACATCAAAAAGATAATTTTATTATAATGAAGGTAAGTTCTTAGCGTATAATTTGAAATTTTAGGGGAAAAATCACAGTGAGGTTTTTTTTAAAAATTCCTTATCTTTTTTCATTGCAAGGAGGGCCAATAATTTTTTTTTAATCAATGAGTTGAGAATCATAGTTTTGAAAGCATTTCTTTCAGCTGACATGCATTTAATAGTCATTATGCTTCAAATTTAAACAATAGAATTAACGTAAGTCTTTCCCTATTGCGCTATTGCAGGGGCTTCTTATATACCGGGTGTCCCAAAAATAATCGACGATTTGAAAAATCAATTAAAGAAAAATAGAAGGCGCTAGAAATGTATGGTTTGCTGCATTCTGCTTAGGTAACCAGGGAATTTATTCTCACCAATTTTCAAAATTAGTTACAAAGTTCGTCAACAGATGACACTGACTGGCAAAAACTATAAAACAATGTTTTCAAATTAACCACCGTTTGCAGCAACAACGTGGCGCAGTCTGAGGTCAAAATTCGCTGACGCCCGTGAGACATTTCAGTTTGAATGTTCTGACATGCAGCAGAGATGTATTGTTCCAGTTCATCTACAGTTTGTGGATTGGGACAATACACCTGGTCTTTCAAGTACCCCCAAAGAAAAAATTGCATGGCGTCAAAGCTGGCGAATAGAGAGGACAATCCATGCCCCTTTGCGTATGCTTCTTGCTTTGAAAACATTGTTTTATAGTTTTTCCCAGTCAACAGCGCCCTCTGTTGACGAACTTTGTAACAAGTTTTGAAAATTGGTGAGAATAAATTCCCTGGTTACCTAAGCAGAATATAGCAAACCGTACATTTCTATCACCATCCGTCTATCTTTAATTGATTTTTCAAATCGTCGGTCATTTTTGGGACACCCGGTATATATACGTATATATATATATATATATATATATATATATATATATATATATATATATATATATATATATATATATGCAGTTGGTTCTCTGTTTAACGACTTTCAAGGGACCGTGAAAAATCGTCCTTAAGTGGAGATCGTCCTTAAACAGAATTTGTGAAAAAATAACATTTCCCTTCAAACTTTACAGGCTTAGGACTGTCAATATATTTCTTAATATATTGGATTGTTTAAAAATGTTATTTTTATTATCATCATTATTTTATTCACAAAAAGTTATTTTAAATTACATTGAAAAAAATAGAGTACAAACAATACAATAAATTACGATTTAAAAAATTCAAAAAGTGTTGATTGCTTCATTCGCCTTTCTTTCGTTATTCTCTTTTCCAGATTTTCTAAAATGTTAAATGAGTCACTTTCCATTTTCGATGTAATATAGCGTCGGAGAACATCTAGAGCAGAAATTGCATCTGTGTAAGACGGTGGCAGTGTCTTGTTTTCCGTGTCTTCAACTTCACCTTCTTCGTCTGACACTGTGTTTTCGTTTACAATATCTTCATAAATTTGTTCTACATTTCTGAAATCTGTTGTTAAAACATATTTATCACAATTGTAGAAATCTTGAATTGAAACATCCTCATCTTCAACAAGACTTCTCCATTCTTCAGGGGTAATGTCATCTTCGTTGATTTCTACATCCGTACTTTGCAGTTCCACTACAAATTCTTTGTGAATTCCAGCAACGCGAAAGCAGTTTTTTTATTGTGGATGAAGAAACTTCTTTCCATGCTGATGTTATCATGTGCATTGCTTCCAAGCTTGTAAATTTTCTAATTTTTATACTGTCAGCCGAATTGTTTATTAATTTCCTAATTAAATACTTTCTGTAGTATGCTTTCACACTGCGAATGATACCCAGGTCTAATGGCTGGAACTTGCTAGTGCAATTAGCTGGTAAGAAATGGATAGTCAAATTTGTAAGTCCAGGGATATTTGGAGTATGTGCAGTGCATCGGTGAATTAAAAGTAAAACTTTTCTCTTTTCTCGATGCATTTTTGCATCAAATTTTCTAATCCAGTCAATAAAAATTTGTGATGTCATCCACGCTTTATTGTTATTGCGGTACTCACAAGGTTTCCTGGTGATATTCTTAAAACACCATGGTTGCTTTGATTTGCCTATAACTAGAGGTGGAAATTTCTCAGATCCATCCGAATTAGTGCACAGTAAAACAGTCAATCGTTCCTTACTGTGTTTTCCACCAAAACACTTTTCGCCCATATACGTTAAGGTTTTATTAGGCCCATATTGTAGAATAGGCCCGTCTCATCTGCATTGAATATGTTCTTATCATATCCATCTAATATCCCCTTCAGCACTATTTTCCATTCATCCACTATTTTTTCATCTACGGAGCCACTTTCGCCAGATATGCTTTTAAATACAAGCCCGTATCTTTCTTTGAACTTTGTTAGCCAACCAGCCAAAGCCTGAAAATTTTGCATTCCAAACTTTTCTGCCAGAATAATAGCATTTTCTTTAAATATCACTCCGAAAATTGGAATGTTAGATACTCTTGCTTGATGAAACCATTGCAGGACTGCCTTCTCAAACTCTTCTGATCGGCCACATTGAATTTTCTGCCGTTTGGATTTGGATCCCAAACCAAATTTTTGTGCTGCTTCAAGAATTTTCTTTTTGCTTGCTAAAATGCCTTTGAGAGTAGACTCGTGTACCTGAAATTGTCTTGAGAATTGGACTTTGGTTATTCCAACACTAAGATGCTTTCGCTTTGATGCCATTTTGCTCTGCTCACCTCGTATTCGTACTGGAATGAGCTCCTACACACAACCATGAATTTTCTAAACATGAACACGTGCTTCCCAGAAGGAGTGAGAGAGGGGTGCTTTTGGACAGTTCGTAAATCACATGACAACATGGTAGGTACAATAGAGTGATTCCACACCCGCACTAAGAAATTCGATCCACCAGGGAAGAATGTTCGATTTTCCGAGAAACAGTAATCCCCCCCCCTCCCCCGGATTTTTCCACTGCAACAAGTCTATGATTGCAACAAACATAAAGGAAATTCCGGGTCTGTTATTGAAGCCAAACTCCCCCACAGAAAGTAACCCTCCTGTAGATAAAATGTTGAAGAAAAAGTTTATCACGTAAGAAAAAATCGTCGTTAAATAGAAACAAAATCGTCTTAAAATAGAATTTTTTTACGTCGGAGGGACCGGGACCGGGAAATATCGTCTTTAAATAGAGATCGTCTTTAAGTAGAGCGTCGTTAAACAGAGAACCAACTGTATATATATACACATACATATATCTATATATATATATATATATGTATATATATATATATATATATATATATATATATATATATATATATATATATATATATATATATATATACATATATATATATACATATATATACATATATATATATATATATATATATATATATATATATATATATATATATATATATATACACATACATATATCTATATATATATACATACATATATATACATATATATATACATATATATATATATATATATATATATAATATATATATATATATATATATATATATATATATATATATATATATATATATATATATATATATATATATATATATATATATATGTATGTATATGGAGACACTTGTCGTGAGACATTCGCCTCATGTTATTAACCGCGAAGTCTTGCCAGGTACTTCATTATGATAACACCATTTAGGTGAACCAGCATTGCTTCATATAAGTGGACAATAAGATAACGACCAGGCCTATTCAGGATTCGAAGCCTAGCCCAAGATTGGGAAGCTCACGGCTAATCACTAAACAGTGTGGGCGGCATATGCGATTTAAAATCATTTATTATTTTTCTAAACTTTTAGACATATACTTAATATATATATATATATATATATATATATATACTTATATTTATATGTTTTGTTGCAACTAGAAATACGGCCTCCGCCTGACAAATGGTGGCAGAATAAGAAATCAATCTGTACTTTCTCATAGTTCACTAAATTTGGCATCAAATTTGCTAGGGTATAAAAAAATAATATCTAAAACTCTGTAACCTTTAACTAAACCCGCGATATTCTATCTTTATAATTTAAAAGGCACAGTATTGTGACTAATGGGAGTTTTGTTTGCTGTACCGAATTACAGGCGAACTCATAGTTTCAGATTATAAACATAGTTTACTTTATTAATACAATGTTAGTTTAAACATTTCATGAAAAAAGATTTCTTCTAAAAAATGACTTCGTTTCAGCTTCCTTTGAGTAATATTTTTCCTACGTGTCTCATACTTAAAAATTACATTGAAAAAAAGACCATCTGCGATTGTTTATAATGCTGTAATGTTAAAATAGTAATTTAAACACCCGAGAAAATGCTTATACAGATTAAAAAACTTAAATATTACCAAAATTTTATTTTTCAAATAAAACAACAGGCATTCTATGTAAAAAATTAAAAATATAAATTTTGGAACAATTTGGGGTGTTGTCAGAGAGTTTAATTTTTTAAAAATATATTTGACTTGTTGGAGAAACTTAACAAATGGATATCACTTAAAATGCCTTAACCTTACATCCAGTAAGAATATTTTTAATTAAAATTTGTTTCAGTTTATTAAAAAATCATGCTTAATGATTACTACCCTCACTTAAGGAAGAGATAACAGTTCTATAGCTCGTAAGACCCATTGCTTCCTTTTATTCAAGCAGTTAACTATTTATAGACTATATATAACACATTCTTTTACTTTTTACAAACTCCTGACCTAAAAATTAAAATATTATTGTTGTCAAAACATACCTAATTTAAACGTCGGACGAGATTCCAAAATTTCCATTGTTCTTCAGGAGTTACTAACCAACAAGACGGCTGACGAAAAATCAGCTGACTTAAAATAGTCACATAGTGTGCAGAAGGAAAAACGGTTGCCACACCTCACAATATGAAAAACAGTAATGGAAAGGACGCAAAGGTAAAGGAAGGTAAAATAAAGCAAATAAAATTGTCAGCAGAAAGTGTAATAAAAGGAAAATAGGGAAAACTATACAAAGAAACGTAAAAAGTGCAAGAATTGAAATGCAATAACTATATATATATATATATATATATATATATATATATATATATATATATATATATATATATATATATATATATATATATATATATATATATATATATATCCCGGTGACTAGGGTGTAGTCACTTGGTCGAGTAAAACATCACACAGATGAAACCAAACTCTGTAAGGTATACCTAAGATTCGATTCACAAGAATCGAACTTTTGAGTGAATGAATTAAAGAAGCTGCTTGAGATATGCTAATTTCGGCATACGCGCTTCGTATAAATACCAAGCAGCTTGATTAATACAGGGATTGAAGAAAGTTTTGTTAAGGTTGATAGATAAGCGAATTAAGGGAGCTACGAGGATAGCAGCTCCAGGTACTATCCTGCGCTAGTGCTTAGGGGGTCCAAAGTTTACGTGGCAGAACTGCTGGTTTGACTCTCTGCTGGTTTGTGAGAATTTGCAAAGTGTATTTCTATTGAATGTTAATATATATATTTCGTACAAGTAGTACGAATGCTTATTGCTGTAAAAGCAAATTCTATATGTGCAACGAATTCAATAAACATTGTTTCATGTATAAACTGCGTTTGTATCAAATTCATTTAGAGTGCCACTTCAAATTATATACACCCAAGTCCGGGTAGAAGAAGTGAGCTATACTCTATACTGGCGCCCAAAAGTTTATATATACCCTGGTTGTTCTCGTTGCATTTATAACGAACAACATATTTGAAGTTTGAACTTTATACTGTGGTTTACTCTGATATTGATAAAACTAAATTGTGAAAGTATCTTGCTATTATACTTATATACTATTTGAAAATGAGTGTTGTAGAACAAAACCCCGCTGGAAATTTTCCTCGGGTAATTATGGTTCAGCATTTTACGCCATTCGAAGCCACCTTCAGTGGCAGCCCCTCAAGCCAATTCCTAAAGAAAATTGAGCATTACTTTCAGCAACAATGCACCCCAGAGGGGGATAAACTTAAAATTGCTCTAACCGCTTTAAGAGGTAGTGCATGTCAGTGGTACACGTGTATGCAAAACAGTAATCTGATTTTTGACTATTTGTCATTCAAGTAACAGTTTCTTAGCGTTTTTCCAAAGACCTTCAATCAAAGTCAAATTGAAGCAGAAATTTATTCACTAAGGCAACGTGAAGGTCAGTCTGCGTTCGATTTTGCTATAGAAAAGATTTCCAAGTGTGACGAATATCTAGAAGGGGTGACGGAAGCGGTAATCTTAAAAATAGTTATCCAACGTTTGAAGCCAAGTGTTCAAGATTTTTTAGACAATCAAAATATTACAAGCAAGGTTACCCTCCTTCAAGCTTTAGCTAAACATGACAATAGGCGTTTCTTCGCTACCCCTTACCCTCACTCAGGTTCGAGAAGTTTTATTTACCCCAGCCAAAATTTTTCGCGAGTTTCAAACCAACAGCGAAACCAGTATCGCGGGCGAAAGAATAGAAGCTCACGGCGTTACAATGAAATTAGTGCACTTAAAGTAAATAATATGCAAGCACCTTACGTGCACTGCCAAGTTGATTCACATGATATGGTTCAACCTGTTTAAACTGTCTGGTCAAATGTATTAACTTGTCCGAGCAGTAATCATTATTTTGAGAATAGTGAAAGTCGGGGTATTTTTGTGGCTTATAATGAAAGTGAGTCTAGCTGGAATAATGCGGTAATTCCAGTACAAATTTCTGAAAGTAGTGCCGATACTAATACTAGTGGTTTAGAAAATAAACTATCCGGAACTTCAATTAATGTTATACCCGAAATTTTAAATGATATTCACACATCTGTTAATGAAGAAAATTTAGTAGATGAAGTATGTGTTACTGAAGTTATTGAATACTTATTAGTCGACGACATAAAAAATTCTTTAAACGATATTAGGAACTCGCTAGGTAATGATGTTATCGTTTCAAGTTTCCATCCGAATGAGGATGCTGTAGGCCCGGTTGATAATATGGTTTTAAATAAAGTACATGAAAACCAGACTCAGAATCAGGATGAAAAGTTGACACAGAGTTATACTGTAAGTAGTTTAGCTGATGCTTCAGAAGTTATAGATGTAGTTTGCATTAAAACGCACGAGTACAAAAAGCTTAATCTTCCTAAAACTGAAGCAGTGTTAAAGAATTTAAATGATAACGATTCTGATGTCGCAAGTTTCAAAGAGACTTTTTCGTCAAAAGAGGATAAAACTAAGGTTAAGGGTGATAAAAAACGAGAAAAAACGCCTTCAGGTTCCAGCATTAAAACTGCTAATACTGAAGTAATTAAGTCGGTAAAGAATAAGTCGTATAACCACCAATACGAAAAACAGAGTAAAGTTGTTGAAAAACATGAAACAAGCGGCGAACTAAATTGTAAAAGTATCATAAAGGGCGAGATAAAGCCAGTAACTAAACACGTTGGTGCGGCGTATAAGTTTGAAAAAATAGAATCTGCATTAAAATCTAATGCCTATACTCTAAAAAGTACGGAGAAAAGTAAAGTGTGCACTACAAAACCTCCATCAAAGGATGAATGTGTCGCTGATAAGGTACACAAGGTTAAGAAAAGGATAGATGACAATTCTAAAGGTCCTTTGCATAAGTACAGGAAGCGGAAGATTTCTACCGCCCAGCAAGGTTGGCCTAATCCCAAGAGACCTCCTGTCCATCGTCAAGCCGGGCCAGCGTCTCAGGACCAACGACCTGCTGCACGAAGGATGCCCACACGGTCAACGAACCCCTTTACCAGGACTGCGACCATCAAGAGAGGCTCCACGGAATGGACAGACTGGTGCAGGGAAGTTGCGGCCTTCATGAACAAGTCTTGTATACATTCTCTTATTCTATTCCACCCTCTTTAATAAATTCGAACCAAACTGGTTTAAAATTCCCCATTGTATATACTGTGTAAATATTTTGAGGGCATACTGTTGTTTTATAAATTTTAGAAGGGGACATGTAGGGAATAGAAAAAAATACATACTGCATAATACAATAATTAACCACTAATGTACTAACTTCACAAAGCATAACACATGTGCATTATGAATTGGGGGAGAGCAGTTACAAAAAGTCAAGAAATGTCATGCTGTGCAATTGTGTTGACACATTTAACTAAAATAGACTTTCTAGGGCGCAGTTGGCAAGCCCAGTATCCGCAACTCTGCAATTCCACTGTTTGATGGTGTCACCTAGACCCTTCGGGGTAAGTTTTGTAAAATGGGAGTGGCGTTTTTCCCCCCACACAACGTGTGGAAGGATTTTTTGGCTTTGCCACCCATTATGTAAAAAGTCAGACCAGCACGCGTTTTCAATTAGTTAACTGAAGCCCTTCAGACCTAAATTACCTAATTTTTTTTCCAAGGAAGGCCAGTGTAAGGTATACATAAGATTCGATTCACAAGAATCGAACTTTTTAGTGAAGGAATTAAAGAAGATGCTTGAGATATGCTAATTTGGGCATACGCGCTTGGTATAAATACCAAGCAGCTTGATTAATACAGGGTTTGAAGAAGGTTTTGTTAAGGTTGATAGATAAGCGAGTTAAGGGAGCTACGAGAAAAGCAGATCCAGGTGCTATCCTGCGCTAGTGCTTAGGGGGTCCAAAGTTTACGTGGCAGAACTGCTGGTTTGACTCTCTGCTGGTTTGTGAGTATTTGCAAAGTGTATTTCTATTGAACGTTAATATATATATTCCGTACAAGTAGTACGTATGCTTATTGCTGTATAAGCAAATTCTATATGTGCAACGAATTCAATAAACATTGTTTCATGCATAAACTGTGTTTGTATCAAATTCATTTAGAGTGCCACTTCAAATTATATACACCCAAGTCCGGGTAGAAGAAGTGAGCTATTCTTTATAACTCACTATATTGCACTAAGTACAAAACTTATAGGCAAATAGGGGAAACTATACAAAGAAACGTAAAAAATGCGAGTATCGAAATACACTAACTATAATATATATATATATATATATATATATATGTGTGTGTGTGTGTGTGTGTGTGTGTGTGTGTGTGTGTGTGCGTGTGTGTGTGTTAGTTGCCAAATACTCTAAAAGATGTTGACAAGAAATTCAAAAATTTTTAAGAAATTGTTTATAAAAATCGTAAAAAGTGTTTATCAAATTATTATTACTTAGGAGTTACTAGGCAAAATCTCTGCTTACTGAAAAGTCACATGGTGGGAAGAAGGAGAGATGTTTGCCACTTCCCACAACAGGAGAAGGTGACGGGAGGAAATTGCCACCATAGAAACCGCAATAAAAAAAGCAAGAAGGGGAAACTACACAAAGAAACGCATGAAGAAAGGATATACACTAACAAGATACGTGAAACACACACACATGCTCCCTCACCAGAAGTTGAATTAAATAAAACTGTTAAGAAAAATAAATATATAGTGAAGGAAAGTAAGAAAATTAAAAAAAGAAAATGATTAAAGGATGATTCGAGTAATGGTATGCGAAAAGAAAAAATAAGTTGAAAGACGGGAATATTAATAGGACATATCAATAAATAAATGTCAGAAATGCAAAATTAAAATAAAAAGTAAAAAGCAATGTTTTATAAACTATTAACTTAAATAATAATAATAATTAAAAGTAAAAATAACATTATAAAATAAATACATTTTTTATTTATTTTTTAACATTTTTTAATTTTTAAATTGATATTTATTATTTATTTATTTTAATTCATTTTTTATTTTTTACAGAAATAAAATAAAATAAAAAGTGAACAAAAAATAAAGATTAATCATAAATTTCAGGTAAGAGATAAATTACAAATGAATAATAAATTGGCAACAATATATATATATATATATATATATATATATATATATATATATATATATATATAAAATAGATATATAAAATTAAGATAACTAAAAGGGATAGATGCGACCATTTAATACTCTATTAACATAAATCGTGATATACATTTTAATATATAAGCAGTAAATATGTGGAGGTGGTATAGTTGATTACTGGGGGGGGGGGGGGGATTGTGATTCCCCAACCCCGGTTACACATGTTTAGTGTCTAGACAACATTGCCGGAGGTCGACTATAACATCAAGACAGTTAAAAACAATTATTGAAGAAACATTTAAAATGAAACAGACAAGTTAAACCGTATAATTTTAATATAGAGTAATCTAAGACTGTATTACATGATGAATAGTGTTTATACCTTATAATCATTCGGATAAACATTAAATATCTTAAAATACTAAAATATAAATACAGAAAAACAATATACAGAAATACAAAAATACAATACTAAAATACTAAAATAATTACGTTAACTAATACTCTACTAAAATATTAAGATACTAAAATACTTAACTCTACGCCAAGCTAGTGTCACGAATCACTAGCACACACACATTTATAGTCATAGTCGGAATTTTTAATGTCGTAACACGGAAATTTTTGATGCTGCCAACTATATGTTAAAACATATCTCGCAATCAGTATTATTTAAATTAAAAAACTGGGTTAGAATTGACTTGAGGAAATTAACAGGAAAACCTTGATCAGTGGCTAGTGCTATGAATTTATTTATATTGAAGTCCATAATCTTTGTCTTTGAAAGTAACCGTTGGCTACATATTATCTAGTTTATAACTACATTACGTTTAATATTTAAGTGTAGAGCGTTATTCCCATTCATAATCCTGACAGTTTTAAAATTGTAATATTCACGTTTATTATAAAGACTGTACGATACTAGATTTAGATTATTAACATTAAAAGTCCAAAAATACCAAATTTCCTTCCCAATCTTTATCAGTTTCAACCAATTTAAGATTTTCAGGGTAAAAATTAATATCTATTGCAGTTAAGTTTTCATTAAAACATATTAGTATATCGTTAACATATCGGAAAAACATTAGTTCATTAAGAATCATAACTCTTCTTTCGTAATAGTGAAGGTAAATATCTGCCAATGCTGACGAGCATCCTCCACCCATCGGTATACCATGTATTTGTTTAAAGTATTTACTACCATTATATAGTATTGTCTCATTTAGGACTAGGTCTAGTAACGCACGATATTTATTTTCAGTTATATAAGTCTTAATTCATATTGTTCATATAACCCAAGTAAAATACGATAGAGATCTTATAGGTTGATGGAGTTGAATAGATCCGTAAAATCGTAGCTTTTAAAGTTAGTTATATCACCTTTACCTTTTATCTGTTTTACAATTTCTAAGCTATTATATATGAAATAGCCCCCTTCTTTACTTATTTTTTTGTAAACGATTTTAATTGTACTCAAAAGTTTATTATTACCAAGATTTAAGTATGTATTGCAGCCCACAGTTACAGTTCTAAATTTAACCGGTGACTTATGAAATTCTGGGATTAAGACTAAATAGGGAAACTTTAGATTTTTAATTTCATAGTCTGCACGGCGATATAGAGCTTTAATACGATTTTGTATAGTACAAGTCATGGAATCTAACTTTATATAAACAGTATTATCATTGTAGCACTGTATCAATTTGTCACAATAAATTTTTCTGCATATAAATGCATAATTAGATAATACTTTATCAATATAAGTTATAGCAAATTGGTCTTGTATTGCTGTGATAGACGGTTTTAACATTTTTAAGTTTACATAATTATGATTTGGCTTAGTTCTTAGATAAGCATTTTTAAAATCTCTTAAATATTGAAATTTCCACTGTTCAAATCTACTTACAGGAATACTATGCATTAATGCGGTTTTATATATAAAATATTCTAGATTATGTTTGAAATTTTGGAAGACGTTCTTTTTATAACCTATGCGATAGCCAGTACCTTAATTTAATGAATTATTTAATAAACAAATACATGGTATACCGATGGGTGGAGGATGCTCGTCAGCATTGGCAGATATTTACCTTCACTATTACGAAAGAGGAGTTATGATTGTAAATGAACTAATGATTTTCAGATATTTTGACGATATACTAATATGTTTTAATGAAAACTTAACTGCAATAGATATTAATTTTTATCCTGAAAATCTTAAATTGGTGGAAACTGATAAAGATTGCGGAGGCAATTTGGCATTTTTGGACTTGTGTTTAAATGTTAATAATCTAAATCTACATGGTGGCTAATAAATACTGTGACAAATATCGAATCATTTAATTACATACAGATGAAATAGAAAATGGAAAATACAACAATATTATGAACATTATACCTGAAAGTTTACCATGAAATAATTTTACTCGAATCGACAGCCATCTTTATCGATTACTAAAGATAATCTCTTACGCCACTGTCCTATTGAGGCACGAATCATTTTATGAGGTAATTTGTCCCATTCACTCCGTATGGAAGCTTTGCGGGAGTCCAAACTTCTGTGCTGCTTAGCATTTACTTTAGACTCTAAAATCCCCCAAATGCAATAGTCTAAAGGATTTAGATCTGGTGAAGAAGGTGGCCAATCTTCTTGCTTGATAAACTTCGGGCAATTGGCATGGAGCCATTCCTGTGTTGTTTTGGATCGGTGGGACGGTGCAGAATCTTGCTGAAATATCCAATTCTTTTTGGGATACAATCTGTTAGCATGTGGTAATAAACGTGTAGCCAATACTTCCTGTTTGTAATATTCAGCATTGATTTTTACCCCTTTATCGATGAATTTCAGAGGCAGTTTTTCATTGTGTGACACTGCAGCCCAAACCATAACAGAATTCTTGTTCTGAAAGCGTTTAACAGTTCGAAGATTTTCAGGTATATCCTCGAAGGTTGCTGAATATACAACATCATTTTTAGCATTATAACTTTGTTCTGTACAAAACAGCTTCTCATCAGAGAAAATTATTTTTTCAACACTTTTGCTACCGTGCCAGTTCAGCAATTTCTTACATCTTTGTAACCTTTTTACTATTTGTGCAGTAGTCAAACCTTGAACTTTTCTTTTGCGATAAGGGCGAAAACCCAGGTCTTCATTTATGATAAGTTGCATAGTTCTGCGACTGATGTTCTCTTCTGCAGCCATTTTATTTGCAGAACGTTGTGGATTTCTTCGTATCTTTTCACGAATTCTTTTGATACGTTCTTTTGTACGAACAGTGCGTGAACGACCGGATCTTGGTCGATCTTTACAGCTATTGGTATCCAATAATCGATTTATAGTCCTATATATAAACGTCCTATTAAAACCAAGGCATTTTAATTGCTTAAATATTTTACCTGCAGAAAATCCGTGATCAAAAAGCTGTTTAACCATTAACCTTTTGGCTTCCATCTTTAAAAATATTCTACATGTTTTACTTTAAACAAAAATCGTCTGTGTTTACAAAAAGTTGCCAATCACACAAATAGATAGATAAATTATTTTTCCAAATGATTAAAATTAACTCTTATTTTTTGGAGTGTTACAGTATTTATTAGCCACCCTGTAGTAACGTACAGTCTTTATGATAAACGTGAATATTACAATTTTAAAACTGTCAGGATTATGAATGGGAATAACGCTCTACACTTAAATGTTAAACGTAATGTAGGTATAAACCAGATAATATGTAGCCAACGTTTACATTCAAACACAAAGATTATGAACTTCAGTATAAATAATTTCATAGCACTAGCCACTGATCAGGGTTTTCCGGTTAATTTCTTCAAGTCAATTCTAATCCAGTTTTTTAATTTAAATAATTCCGATTGCGAGAAACGTTTTAACATATAGTTGGAAACATCAAAAGTTTCCTTATTACGACATTAAAAATCTCTACTATGACTATAAATGTGTGTGTGCTAGTGATTCGTGACGCTAGCTTGGAGTGGAGTTAAGTATTTTAGTACCTTAATAATTTAGTAGAGTATTAGTTAACGTGTAATTATTTTAGTATTTTAGTATTTTAGTATTGTATTTTTGTATCTCTGTACATTGTTTTTCTGTATTTACATTTTAGTATTTTAAGATATTTATTTTTTATCCTAATGATTATAAGGTATAAACACTATTCATCATGTAATTAAGTCTTAAATTACTCTATATTAAAATTATATGGTTTAACTTGTCTGTTTCATTAAATGTTTCTTCAATAATTGTTTTTAACTGTCTTGGTGTTATAGCCGACCTCTGGGAGTGTTTTCTAGACGCTAAACATGTTTAACCGAGGTTGGGGGGGGGCAACCCCCCCAGTCATCAACTATACCACCTCCACTTTTTTTCTGCTTATATACTTAAATGTATATCACGATTCATGTAATTAGAGTATTAAATTGTCGCATATATCCCTTTTAGTTATCTTAATTTTAAATATCTATTATATCGTAAATATTTTCGAGTGCAGCTTAGCGCCAAAAAATTATATACTCATTCTCTGTTTCCTATTAAGTAATGTACATTTGTATACTATATATGCAAGGGAAAGAGAAGTAAAATCTATATATTTAAGTTGCTAATCTGACTTTTTTCGCAGTCCGTGAGAGAAAACTACTGCATCAACTTACGTCATTTTTGTCTGAAACGAAATATTGTTATCTGTAAATTTGTCAAATTTGGTTTTTGTAACCGCAGTTTCTATTAATTAGCGGTAATTTACAATTAAAAACTTATTTCTGCGCATGCTCAGTGGCATGTTTAAATCTGGATTTAGAAACCTACTTTTTCTGCGTATGCTCAGTGACATGTTTTAACCTTTTCCTTTCGAGGTGGGATAGCATGTATCCCAAGGATATGGGCCCAAGAATGAATATATCTATATCTATATCTATATGTATCTATCTATCTATCTATCTATCTTACTATTAACACCTGAAGGTAAACAAATGTATGTTAGTTAGTGAGCAGACACGGGGACGGGCTAATCTGGCGAACCGAGCACAGCAGGATTTCGCGACTGGCACCGATATACGCAGACGGACGAGACGCGTGCACTGATGCTATCCTCAACTTTCAAAGCTTTAGAACTTTTTTAATTATTAAATTAAAACCACCGAACTCAAAAGAAGCGGACAGCAGAAACAGCTGACATTCAGGGTGGGCCAGCTCCTTACCGTTTCGCAAATTTCCACTATTTTCATACATGCAAAATTAAACTTTTCCGCCCACCAATCAACAAAATTTTTAATTTCCATGTGTTTTACAACATAGATGTGTTTTACAACAAGGGTTTACACATTTTTATAAAGTTAAAATATTTTTCATTGCAAACGAAGCGTTTTCTCCAAAGCAGTTTTCCGAATTTCCCGAAATCGTCAATTTTGATGGACAAATGCTTCGGTTTTCTGCACCTATTAATGTCAATTTTACAATTTATCGGCGTTTACTAGATGTTCAACTTCAAAAATATACCAAATGCATTTAATAAAAAAAAATTTCATTCTAAAAAAGCGTACTTGCAAAACTCACTTTTAACTGAATGCTGAGTTCGTAATTTTTCAACTTATTATTTTACTCACTAATAATTCCAGCAAGTTCGTGAAATTTATTGCTAATTAATGAGCAACTGATGAGGATTCTTCCACCACCAGTTTTGAATTCGTAAGAACTGTCTATTCTTTTAAGCACTTTTCCCCCCACGAGATTTAATATTTACATTCGGCCTTACCGCGATACACCTCCCATCTTTCTCACCTGCTTATGTGCTGCCGTAGCGCAGTTCCATCGTACTGACCTGGTAAACCCTACGTTGTGGGTTCGGTCCCACGTGGTTTCGCACCTTCCAAATTTCCCTATCTTGCTGTTTTTTTGTTTTCCCCCACGGAACTCTGCAATCATCTCATTACGAATTGTTTGACCCTGCACAGGGCCTTCTTTTTTTCTTTTATTATGTAAACTTTCCATCTTGTTAGCTGAGGGCCATTTTTTCCGCAACTTTATAATTAATTTCAACTTATTTTCTTTAAATATTTTTAATTCTTCATTATTTCAAATTTTTAAATTTATCTTACCCTTCTACTTTTTGAATCTTTTAAACTTAATTTTCATATTAATGTAACTAGTAACTTTAAACTTAATTTAACTTAATATTTTTTTCTATTGAGCAAATATGCATTGATAATAAGCATCTTGCGACAGTAGTTAAAGTCAATAGACCTAGGAACTCTACTCTTCAAAAGAATTCTGCTTAGTTGCCAAAAGGAAAAATTATTAGTTGAGAACGAGTCTAAGAATGAGTCATTTTAAAATTGAAATCCAGAAATAATTTTAAAGTACCAGACATAATTTTAGTTTTAGGAAATGAGAAGTTAAAACCTTTAGAATTTTTTGTAATTGAATGAATTTCTTATTTGCCTATAAAGCAAAATTTGAAAACGGAAATTTGAAAGAAATATTTCAAAAACCAAAAACCGAAATTTTAGAAAGAAAATTTTAAATTATTATTAAATTTTTTGAAAATTCTAATATATTTTTAAAAGTTATTAAACGGTTTTTAATCTTTAAGAAATAAAACTATTTCATTTTAAATCGAAAAAGCAACACATAGGATTACCACTCAGCTAGTGTATATATATATATATATATATATATGCACTACTTGGCTAGACAAAGTGGAAGTTAAGGTTAGGAAACCGCAAGAAGACTGAAGTCACATAACTTGCAACCATGGAGCAAAAGGAAGCACACAAGGAGACTTACTAAGGAGACTGTGTTATAGGACAAATATACCTAAATTAAATTAGTTTTTTATTATGAATAAAAGTTATTTTTATTATTTATTATTTAATATTATTTTTACTTATGTACTTTATTATTATTTATGAATTTTAATTTTTAGTAGTTATTTACTCTTATTAATCTTATTAGTTTGCATTACAAATTAATTGCAACAGAACAAGCTATTCGTTAAATCTAAAACAACCAGTTATGTGCTTGGATAGCCTATCGGAGTAATAATTACGTTTTAGCACATCTAACAAATATATATATATATATATATATATATATATATATATATATATATATATATATATATATATATATATATATATATATATATATATATATAACCCCCTTAATGGCCGTTCTTCCAAAGGGGGTATGAAAGTTCCCGTTCTAAAGAGGGAATCATAAAAATGGGTCCCCGTAAGCTAAAGGATAATAATAAACATGTTTATTCCGAAGAGTCTCTCTAGGAGTCTCCGAGGAGTCTCTCTTTCTCTTTCTACCATTTTTATTTTTATTATAATTATGTTTTTGAAATATAAGGTTAAATCTGGTGGAAATTGTTTATTTCGCACTGTTTAATTAGCGAAAATTTACAATTAAAAAAATTGCTTTCTGCGCATGCTCAGTGGCATTTTTAAATCTGGCTTTTGATACTCACTAAACTCGAGACCGCTTAAACAAATTAATTTGTTTTTGAGCATTATTATGATGTTTAACGTTTGGGAATGATATGTTGAGTATAATTAGTGTATTAGTGCATTTATTTACTATCCAGCCGTCATGTTTTGACTGGTACCAACTAGTAAAAATTAATTTCCCATAAATGAATAATAATTACGCGGATAAATACCACATTATGAAAAAAACTGAACAACAGTTTAAATTGTTACATGTGACCACTCTAGAAATTGTTACTTCGGTTAAACGCATACATATCATTCCGTGATTCTAAAATGTTAATTTATAAATACAAACTACATGCTATGTTGCTGAATGAAAGAATTATTAGAATAAATTCAAATATTTCTATATGTAAACATAATAATTACACACATGCACAACATACATATACAACACGAACATAATATCTTTTGGAATGATTATTAAAATAAAGCTGATAGTTTTGAACATTTTTTTGGAACCTCTTTCTAGCTTGGCAACTAAATTCTTATCCATGTTTACTAAATTGTTCTGAAACTTTACATTTTATCATTTCCTATTGTGTCTTACACGCAACACAGTCATTTTTCATTCTGAAACACACATTTTTATAAATAAGGAAAAATTCTGCTTAAATAATCTCTGGAAGAGAAGGTGATAGAGTAGAAAGATATATATCGAGAAAAAAAAAGAATCAACTTATTTTGTTGGATTAATATTTTATAGGTATATTTATTCCATTTTTAAAAAAGACCTTCGTTTTTCCTAGTGTCTAAAATCCAACACATTCCCTTCTATGAATCCAGCTTGTATATGCAGGGTCGTCATAAAAAACTTTGCCGGTATATGGGCCTCTAGCGGCTGTTCCGTTCAACCGATCGAGATGTAATTTCAGTTACAGATATTCAGAGGTACGAAAAAATAAGTTGAAAAGGCGGGAAAATTAATAGGATATATCAATAAATAAATGTCAGAAATTCAAAATAAAAATAAAAAGTAAAACAAGTAGTGTCAGAAATTCAAAATAAAAATAAAGAGCTCGAGCTTTTGAGAACGGCAACAAAGTGGCCCTCACGGTTACGGTTATACGTACAGAAACTCGAAATTTTCGAATTGCAGTGCCCACCTTTTTTCCCATCGCAAGATGCTCAGCGCATGCAAAATCCCCAAACAGCGTTGGAACGCTATTATGTATGTATATCACAAAAAAAACGGACGTGTTATGCACGCACAAAAAACAGCTCTACGAACGGCCTACAAACACACAATCGGAGCGCATGGAGGAAATTTGCATATTACAGACGCAAGACACTAATCACTGATGACAATACAGATCAGACAAAGGAAAAGTTTTGTTTGGATTACTCATTTTCTACATGGGTGCGTGCCATCATCGTGTTTTTGTTGGTCGTTCGCAGAGTCGTTTTTTGTGCGTGCATAACGCGTCTGTTTTTTGTGATACACGTACCGTTTCAAAGCTATTTAGGGTTATCGCATGAGCTTAGCATTTTGCGATGGGGAAAAGTGGGCGTTGCCATTCGAAATTTTCGAGTTTCTATACCAATAACCGTAACCTTGAACGCCACTTTGTTGCCGTTGACATAATCCCGAGTCATACCTCCGAATAACTATATCTGAAATATCATCTCGATCAGTTGAACGGAACAGCCGCTAGAGGTTCATATATCGGAAAAGTTTTTTATGATCCTCCTGTATATATATATATATATATATATAATATTAAAAACTAGTAATTTCTTAATTCAACACTTTTAACATTTAAAAACTATTAATTCCTCACTTTACTATTCCAAATTACAAACCCTTTTTTAATCCCTTAAAACATTTAATTCCCTTTGGGCATTCGCGTTAAATTCCATTATTACACAGCCTTAGGCAAAATCATTCAAGATGGCTGTCTTTTTTAACTAAAGAGAAGCTCGTGGCTTCACTACGAGTGTAAATCAGTTCTGCGCATCAATAATAACTTTAAACCAATCAACCATTAAGACACACCTTTTAATCACGTGATGAGATAAAGTCTATATAACTCGTGACGTCCGGACGTAGGACGGATTTTTTGTAATTGCTTTTGCTGCACACATACCGACGGATCGGTCGGTGATCTCAATAAAATGTAATCGTGAAGTTTGTGTTATCATTTGTGTCCGAGGGTGGAGAGGAAAGCGGGAAACGATTTGAACATTTGTGATGCACGGCCGGGCGACATGATGAACCATTTCTCAAAATGATACCACTCAGCCCTTCCTTCGTCGGCCCGCGCTCGTGCTATTACACACACATATAAATAAATATATATATATATATATATATATATATATATTATTTGCGACAGAACCTCGTGCGTGACCAGAAGACCAGAAGCTCCCGCCTCCTCAATTCGCCTCCACAGCAGCACCACGCGCCCGTTTCTGTTTTTAAAAAGTAAAATGAAACGGGGTAAGAAGTATTCCTGAGTGGATATCATCCTGTGTTGACCTTACAAGTGTTCGTGTGACACTGGTGGTTTCAATCTATTATGTAAATGATAATATTTGTACTTAGTGTAATATAGTGAGTTTTTTTTCTTCTGCGTTATGTTACTTTTGACCAAGTTACTACATCCTAGACACCGGGATTTATATAGATATTTGTGGGTTCGGCCGGGATCAACTTGGATCCCGAAGCGAAAGTGTGAGTAATGTCTTGACTGTTTCCATTATATTATCTGGAATTATTACTGTGAAGCATAGCATATTTGGCGAGAATAAGAAAAAACGGTTTATTAATTCTAGTTGACGAACTTGGACTGACAGCCTCACAAATTCCGAAAGTAGCTGATTTGATTAAATTAATCGCAGATAATAAGTCATATGACGAAGACGTCACTAAAGCTATCAAAGATCGAATTCAAGAGGATAAGTCGAAAGCAGAACTCGCTGATAGAGAGTTTCAATTAAAGAAATTAGAGTTGGAGTGTAAAATCAGATCCGAGAGTGTAGACTCTAGCTTTGTGACTGCTCCGTCGGGAAACATGACTTAATTAAGTTAATGATAAAATATGATGTGAATACCGATGTTAGTGTTTACTTAGCTTTGTTTGAGCAACAGATTGGTCGCCTTGAAGTTCCAAAATAACTTCGGGTCGCATACTTGTTAGGACTAGTATTGTTGGATATTGTTAATATTATTGCGAGAGAGCCTGACCCACTAGCGAATGATTATAAGCGCGCCAAGTCGTTGCTGATGAAACGTTTCAAATTCAGCTCTGAACAGTTAAGGCAGAGGTTTTTCTCCCATAGAAAATAAGCGTCGGCTTCTTGTCACGATTTTGGTTTTGAGTTAACAAATTTCTTTGAGGAGGTGTTAAAGGAATAAAAGTTTCAGATGATGATGTGTTAGAGGAACTCATTGTGACCGATCAATTAAAACGTAGAGTCCCGGATGAAATGCAGGAACACTTCATTGATGAGTTAGGCAAACTTAAGAAAGCTGATAAATTAGTTACTGAATTAGAAGATTACTAGGCCGCGAGGCGCAATTTTCGAAACCAAACAAAGGAAGCTGATAAAACGAAACTTCCGGTTCGCGACCAGGTAAATGGCGTTAGACCGCCAAAACGCTTTCGCCAAAATGACCATAATGGGGATAGAAAATATGTCAGATGTTATATATGTAATGATTAGGTACACAAATCATTTGAGTGCGAGAATAAAAATGAAGGCCTTAGGTGCCTAAAATGCAAGTCTTTCGGCCATAGAATGAGTGCATGCACGTCAGGATCTGATGATGTAAAAGATTCTCTGCTCACCAACTCAACAAATAGAAGAAAATTCGAATTGAATATTCGAATAAACGAAAACGAAACATTTACTTTGCTGGATAGTAGAAGTGAAATTTCGTTGCTGTCGTATGATTTTTATATAAAAATAGGATCACCTAAACTTTCTTTAATGTGAAGAAAATAAGAGGTGTTTGTGGGGAAAATATATCTCCTGTAGGATATTTTTATTGTAGCTTAAATATAGAGAATCGTGTATTTTTTACACATTTATGTGTACTGCGCAATTTTGGTAAAAATTTGCTTATTGGTATTGATTTACTTGAACAGTTAAACGTTAAAATAAATGAAACTGGAATCGAAATACTAGGCAATAGAAATAAATATTCTGTCAGATATGCTCGTGTTTTTCGAAAGATATTGAAAGTCGTGATACCCTAGTCAAAATAGACCTGATTTTGACGAATGGCTAAAAAAAATATGAAAGTTTTGAAAATTAGTGGAGATGTTTATTTAGGCATACTAATGAACATACTTAAAGTCCCCACCGATCAGACTTGAGCTTTCACCGCCATCTTGGAAAATGTGTACACTTTTTTCATTTTTGCAAGTAATTTGAGAAATATGGATTTTATATAAAAAATTTGAATTTACAAATTGAAGAACACTAAATTGTGAACAAAAACGTCAGTTACGTTTTTTTATAAGTCGAACACGAACAAAGATAATTGACTTTGAAAGGAGCGAACCATCACGCCTTCGACGCGGATGCGCGGGTCCTCCCCATCGCGATGGGAGGATGACCCGCGCATGTGCGCCAAAAGTCTTGTATACTCAGGTATGTCAAATCTCTGCATATCAAAGCTCAAGAGAAAGTTGCAACAACACCCAATCCATTGTTATCAGGTTGTATTGTGAGGCTTGGTGGATTCTATATTTTTATGTCATACTTAGGTTGTATTGGGTACATAATGGCTGGAGGTGGGTAAAAATAAATACTAATTTTGATGTATGCAACTATGTCAGCAGAAAAAATTTTGCCTGGGTATGCATACGCTAGAAAAATCCTAGCTAATTTAATTACCCAAACAGCTTTAGCAAAAATAATTTTTTGACGCCATGGATATAGTATCTGATTTCAAAAGCAATAATCTCCATGAGTTGTTTAGAAATTTTACTACTGAACTACTATCGATAGGAACCATAAACTAACATACTCATATACGAGTCATCGTATATGAGATTAAAATGAGGATGACTTTGAAGCAGTTAAAGAGAATGGCCCCACTGCAGCCCTCTGGGTTCAGTACTTTGAAATGGTAGACCTTATGAAAGCTTGATATCCGTCAATTGTACGGTGAAAGAAACAGTTTCAATATAGTAGTAAACCCGTTGTTGCTTTTTCAGAGGATAGCGATTGCTAAACAAAATGACGAAGACCTAGCATTTTATGTAGAAGCTATATTTAATGAAGCTGATATGCGAGAGAAAACGACATTGGCCATGTACGACAATTTTGAATTTCCAAACTAAGACTTTAACCTCCTGAACTGTGTCAACTTTGTGGACAGTGGTTTTATCCTACACTGTGTCAAATGGGGAACACATTTAACTTTTTCGGCAGTTTGCATAAATTAAGTTAACCATATAAAAATGCATTATGGTATCAGCTGTATAGTCGTTTTGAATTGCTAATCCAACACCACTAACACTACAAAAAAAGTTGAATAAAATATATGGTCTATAGTGAAAAAATCTATAGACATAAATTTTGATGGAAACATGCGAGTTACTGTTCAACAAGAATAGTTCCTTTCAAATGAAACAATAAGAGATAATTGATCAGCATTCTATCAGCTGAGGTGGGAAACAATGGTATTCGATTCCAACAAAGTAATGAAGACGCCGACATTCTCATTATAAATACTGCAATTACTGAAGCATGTTCTGGTAACAACATCGTTGTAACCATCGGTGAAGATGTTGACCACCTGGTTCTATTAACAGCTCTCACTCCTACAGAAAAAAGACATTTTCCCTGTCAAATCACGCAAATGGAAATCAAAGAAAAAAATATATTCATCAAATGAAATACAATCATCGGGACTTACCAAAGTATCCTTTTTCTACATGCGTTCAGTGGATGTGATACTACTTCTGCAGAATTCAACAAAGGAAAGAAACTTTGCATAAGAATGTTCCAAATTAAAGATATGGAACATAACGTGACAGTAGTTAATAAATGCAACTCATCGCACAATGATGTTGCTCAAGCAGGAGAATGCTTTATTATGATCTGGTATGGAGCACATTCCGGTGAACAGTCCCTAAATAAGTTTAGGTACAAATGCTTCGCAAAATTTGGCACCAAAATAAAACCATATATTTCGTCTCTTCCCTCAACTGAAGAGGAAGCCAGACTACATTCCTTTCGATTGTATCACTGAGTGCAGAAGTGGTTTGAGTTGAATCCTGGGGTTTGGGGCTGGAAACGTCAAGAGAAAACCCTCGTGCCCATCACAACTATGGATACAGTGGCTCCCGATTCAGTTTTAAGCATAGTATTTTACAACAGTAAGACTGACTGGGGAGAAAGATGCGTGTGTCGGAAAGCAGGCATCAACTGCACAACGGCCTACAATAACTGCAATGGAGCATGTCACAACGACATACCCCATGAAGTTATTGCCCTGTAGATCATGACAAATAGAAGGAATTGATGAATGAAGTGATGCTAGTTGCCCCATTGATGATCTTTTCAAGACTTACGATGCGAACAATCCCGTACCGAAAAAAGTATGTCAACCATAAAGTAGGTAAGCTTAAAAAATTATACACATTGAAAATATTGTAGTGAATATATCCAAGTTTATTACATTCGTTTATAAAATTAATAGTGATCAATTATCTACATACCAAAACTCATCAGTCTATTTTCTTGTGTTTAAAGAATGTCGCAATCAGGGAGTGGAGATAATTCAAAGGAAAGCACATGCAACGAGACTTGGACGCTACCTCCATAATCAACGCGTATTTAAAAGTCAATATATTTGTACGTGTTAGGGTTACAACAAAATTTATTTAATATTTTTTGTACACAATTAAATTTTCTTTAATTTTTGTATTAAACTTTTTTTACATAAAAGTTAATATTTTCAAGTTATTTGCAAAAACACAAAAAACCCTTCACCCTTTGGAGGTCTCTAAATAACCCATGGAGATTATTGCTTTGAAATCAGATATGTCCATGGCATCAAAAATTATTTTTGTTAAAGATATTTGGGTAGATAAATAAGCTAGGATTTTTCTGGCGTATGCATGGCCAGGCCGCAATTTTTTTACTGACGTAGTTACATATATCAAAGATAATATTTATTTTAACTCACCTCCAGCCATTATGTACCCAATGCAGCCTAAGTATGATATAAAAATATAGAATCCACCAAGCCTCACAATACAACCTGATAACAATCGATTGGGTGTTGTTGCAACTTTCTCTTGAGCTTTGATATGCAGAGATTTGACAAACGTGAGTATACAAGACTTTTGGCGCAAATGAGAGGGTCATCCCCCCATCGCAATGGGGATGATCCGCGCATCCGCGTCCAAGGTGTGATGGTTCGCTCCTTTCAAAGTCAATTATCTTTGTTCGTGTTCGATTTATACAAAAAAAGTAAATGACGTTTTTGTTCACAATTTAGTGCTCTTCAATTTTTAAATTCAAATTGTTTACATAAAAAAAATATTTCTCAAGTTACTTGCAAAAAACCAAAAAGGTGTATACATTTTCCAAGATGGCGGCGAAAGCTCAAGTCTGATCGGTGGGGACATTTAGTATGTTCATTAGCATGCCTAAACAAACATCTCCACCAATTTTCAAAACTTTCATATTTTTTTAGCCATAAAACCTTCTTTGACTGGGCTATAAGCCGGAAATGAAAGACAAACAGAATTTCTCCCACTCAGACTCGTTGGCAAGACATAAGTGTGGGAACAAAATCAGGTTATTTGAAGAAAAGGATAGCTTGGTCATTCTAACTGACGAAAATATAAATGATACTGAACTTCTAACTTGTTATATAAACAGTTTTTTAATTAGTTTAGCAAATGCGGTAAATGAGAATGAACATGACCTTAGCGATATTTCGCAACGTGATATTGGTGATGAGGTACGAAATTTAATAGATAATTACAAACCATTCAAAACAAAAACCACTGACCTTAAAATGCGCATCATATTATAAGACGACATTCCCATCTGCCAGAAAGCTCATCGTATGACATTTGCCGAGCAAAAAATAGTAGAAAAGCAAATATCCGACTGGGTAGAGGAAGTGATTATTTAAAAGAGTTCATCAAATTATTCACCCCTAATTGTTTTGTGTCAAAAAAAGATGGATCTCATTGAAGGTCTGTTGATTATAGAAAGTTAAACAAAAAACCATTAAGTACAATTCTCCATCGCCACTTATCGAGGATGTCTTAGACCATCTCAGGTTTGGTTTGGTTTGGTTTGGAGCGCTACGGTCATTTTTTGCTACACGAGAGCTAATTAGACCGGGACCTACTGCTTAAAGCCGATTCCGAACGGCTACAAACGTCCATGCCATGAATGGGATTCGAACCCACAAACTCTGGTTCCGAAAGCCAGCGCCCTAGCCATTCGGCCATCATCCGGCTTTAGACGATCTCAGAGGCGCAGAAGTTTTTACAAAACTAGATTAAAAGAGTGGATTTTTCCATGTTGACAAAGATAAGAAAAGTATGTAATACACATACTTTGTTGTTCACAACGGACAGTACAAATTTTACAATGTGGCATTCGGATTATTGAATTCTCCGAATGTTTTCCAGCGATACATTTATCAAGTTTTGAGAGAAATGCAAACGACAACACATTCGTCATTTATATGGATGATATTTTCATACCTTCACGTGACGAGAGAGAAGGCCTTGACAAACTGAAAAAAGTCTTTAAGATAGCTATCGAATACGGGCTGAAATCCAATTTTAAGAAATGCCAGTTTTTTACAAGAGATGTCGAATTTTGGGATATCAGATTGGGAAGGGCACTCTCGAACCCTCCAGCAGTAAAAATCGTGCTGTAGACATATTTCCAGAACCGAAAATGATGAAGCAAGTTCAAAGCTTTCTTGGATTGACTCGATACTTTAGAAAGTTTATTCCTCAGTATGCGTTAATAGCCAAGCCATTAAGCGATTTATTTAGATATAATTCTCAGTTTGCATTTGGTCCTAAACATAATGAAGCATTCAAAAAATTGAAGAGTATCTTATCTAAAAAGCCAGTATTGCATAATTTAATTAAGGACAGGCACTCGAGTTACTCACAGATGCGAACAGCCACGGGTTTGGTGCGGTACTTTTAAGGAAGACGGACGATAGTCATTTCCATCCGATCCATTATTTCAGTAAAAACAGCAACATCGCAGCAAGAAAAGTATTTCAGTTACGAATTTGAGGCATTAGCAGTGGTGGAAGCTTTGGGGAAATTTAGACATTACCTCTTTGGCTCAAAATTTAAAATAGTGACCGATTGTGTAGCATTTCAGAAAGCCCTTCAGAAGAAATATCTAACACCCAAATTTGTCAGGTGGGTCTCATTTATGTTAGAATTTTTAAGTACGAAACCATACATTGATGAGGAACCGGAATGAGGCACGTCGACGCGTTGAGTCGCAACGTTCTTGTAGTTTCCCAGTAAGAAAAACTAACCATCAGAATCGCTGCTGCCCAAAAGAAAGGCGACTATGTTCAGGCAATAAAGTGCTTAATTGAAAAGGGCGCAGGGAAAGATTTAATTACAAGAAAAGATGTGGTGTACATAATCGAAAATGGGCGTGATCTAATTGTAGTGACAGAAGAGATTATGTCAGAAATAGTGCGCCGAGTACACAATAATGGTCATTTCAGTAGTATTAAGACTGAAGAAGTCCTAAAAGAGGATTTCTACATCCCAAATCTGAGAAAATCGGTTGAAAAAGTAGTAGCTAATTGTGTGCAGTGCATACTCCACAATAAGAAAAGAGAGAAGGTGAGGGCTTTTTAAACCCTATTCCAAAGGAAAACGTCTGTCTCATTGAGCCCCTATCATTTGGATCATATAGGGCATTTGTCTTCAACGAATAAAAACTACCAACACGTAATCACGGTCGTTGATGCCTTAACTAAATTTTGCTGGTTTAAGCCTGTAAAAATAATAACGGCTAAAGAATTTATAGAGAAATTAGAGATCCAACGGAATATTTTTGGAAATCCCGTAAGAATAATCACAGACAAGGATCCAGCTTTTACTGCTAAAGATTTCGAAGAATATTGCACCATGAAGGGATCGAGCACGTAAAAATCACAACTCGCATACCCAGAGGTAACGATCAGGTGGGACTGATATATAGTATCCTGATCCCAGTTCTGTCAAAATTAGCCAGCGAAGATCCTTCCAAGTGGTTCAAGTTTGTGCCAGGTGTTCAACGCGTTATCAACAGTACTACGACGCGGATAATAAAATGTAATCTATTCGAGCTTTTGACCGGGATGAAGGTGAAAGACTAGGATGATTTGAGAATCAAGGAAACTTTAAATGACGAATATTTGCAGTGTCATGAAAAACAGAGATGAGATGCGGAAAGAGGCCCGAAAGAATATTACCAGATTGCAGGAGGACAGTAGGCGGCAATTCAACCGCAAAAGGATATGATGTCGAGAAGGTCGGAAATCACGAGGGTCCAATTAGAACGTCCACGGCTGCTGACTATATGAAGACATGGACAAACAACATTACTTTTTAAAGACTCTCCTGTTTTCTCATTTCTTTATTTCTTTTCTTCCTTCTTTTTTTTTCCCTTTTCCTTTTTGCAGGCTCGACTGAGGACAGCCGGAATTGCAGGATGGCCGGGTCTGAGGGAGTTTTACTTATCCATGGCTTGCCACAGAACCTCTTGTGTGGCCAGAAGAAGCTCCCGCATTCTCATCTCGCCTCTACAGCAGCGGCACGCGTCCGTTTTTGTTTTTAAAAAGTGAAGTAAGAAGTATTCCTGAGTGGATATCTTCCTGTGTGGACGTTACAAGTGTTCGTGTGAGACAGATGGTTTCAATCTATTTTGTAAATGACAATACTTGTACTTAGTGAAATACAGGGAGTTGGTTTCACCTCTGTGATGCTTTACTCGACCAAGTGACTACACCCTAGACACCGGGATTTATATATATATATATATATATATATATATATATATATATATATATATATATATATATATATATATATATATATATATATATATATATATATATATATATATATATATATATATATATATATACAGTTGGCTCTCTGTTTAACGACGCTGTACTTAACGACGATCTCTATTTAAAGACGATATTTCCCAGTCCCGGCCCCTCCGACGTTATGGGAAATGTTACTTTTTCACAAATTCTGTTTAAGGACGATCTCTACTTAAGGACAATTTTTCACGATCTCTTGAAAGTCGTTAAACAGAGAGCCAACTGCATATATCTGTGGCGTTATGGCAGTTATTGATATGTCATTTTTTCCCATTTTCGGCAAATTAAAAAAGAAACTTTTGTGGTGAAATATAAAATCGCTTTATTAAGTTTTTCAATCCAAATATTCTTTAGTTAATACTTATATTCAACCTCAAACATATGGCTGGTTTTTAATGATTTTTTTTTCAATTAAGAACTAAAATTTTGGGGTGGGTTGACCATCTCGACATCATTTTCCCTTTCGATGTTGAGAGGGAAAGAAAAGATCAACTTTTCCAAAATTACGAATAACTTAGTATTTTTTCACAATTCCACTACCAGCTTTTGCCACATAAAAGAGTCAATTTTTAGTTTGCCATATCAACTTAAAACATAAAATTTAATTTTTCGGACTTATCAACATTTGCCATAACTCCACAGATACATATATATATATATATATATATATATATATATATATATATAAATATATATATATGAAAGTTATCTCAGTAATGTATTGTTTTTTTCATAATTTAATATAATGTCAAAAGTTATACTCTAAATTTACATCAAAAAGTAATCAAAATTATGTAGTCCATCACATGAAGGAATCCCAATTTCAACTGTGTGGAAGACTCAGCACGTTAAATAAAATATAAAAATCTCGCTATGATATATCTTCGAGAAAGTGAATTATTTGTTCTTTATAATTACTAGAAAACTTCGAAACGAAAAGGAACTTGAAAATTTAGTTCGAGTAAAAGAAAAAATTAAAAATTTAGCGAATGCATTTCTCCAATATTGAAGCAAAAGTTTATTATTGAATATTTAATCAATATTAGTTCAGTTTTTCTGTGAAAAGTCCTCTACGGGAATACTTTGTTATTGAATATTGTAGGAAGAGGGTGCCAACTATGAATTAGTATCTCATGTAAGATTCGTAAAGTTAAATATTTAAAAATTGAGAAACCGATATTTTGAATAAATTATTCAACATTATCATATACCGTTTATAAAGTTAATGATGAAAAGTTGTACTTTTTTATATTAATATATTACTACATAATATACATCGCAGTAAGAAAATTATTGAAAATAAGTGTTTATTGAAGACAATGTATTAGACTCTATTGATATAACATAAAAAAATAAATGTTGATTCAGTTTATTTGGAGGAAATAAAAATATTTTACTTTTGGATTAGTAGGATCTGAAAAAAATACGATATAAGAACTGTATTAAGAATAAAACGATGAGCCCCTCACTTGTTTCCCAATTTTACGTCATACATGTACATCCATATATAAGCTTGTTATATTAAATAATTTTATAAAGGATGGGAAAACATTTATTTAATTAGTATTTTAAACTATTAGCCATGTTTTGCTGCTCCAATAAATTAGCTTTAAACTGACTAAACTTTTACAACAGGATCACAAAATAAAATTCGAAACGTAAATTATTTTAGGTTCTAAATGAACGTTCAGTAAAGTATATGAATAAAACTCTAAATTAGCTTCTCTAAAAAAATGAAGTGTTTAATGATATAGAAGCGTCTTTTATATTATTAAATGATGAAAATCCCCCGAAAAATAAATAAGCCATAACCTTAATTTTTATTTAAATATTTTCAAAATTAGAAAACTAAAATAATACTTGACTTTACCAACTATTTAATTGAAATTAAACTTTAAATTAATTAAACTTGAGGATAAAACATCATCCACAATTAATTTCTACTTCTCGGATTCAATTTAAATTCGGAGCACGCTTTTTCGAAACAATCTGTATGTGAAATGTTAACAAAACCATCTATGAAGTTGAGAAACACTGAAAGGTTTCTCAATTATTCATTAGATTTATTTTATTATTATTTTTTGGAGTAAATTGAACAATGGGGGGAAAATCTACGACTCTACGAATTTATATTCAAAAGTTTCCAAAAAGTCAAAAAAATCCATCGCATGCTTTCATCAGTGAGAACTTCCCGACTTTTCAACTGCTCGGGGAAGAGATTCAGTTCCTCAATTTAATTTTAAAATGTAAAACGCCCCCTGATAGACCACCGAGGAAATAATTATTCGGACTTTTTAATCTTTTAACAAAATTGCAAAAGAAAGAAACTTGAAAAATCCCCTTTTCCTCGTTGAAATATAATTTAAAAACTTATCGCACATATTTCTCATACGTCAGAGAGCAGCAAGTTTGCCACAATATTTTTGCATTTTTATGGAAAGCAGGAAGAAAGAAAGCAAAAAGAAAAAAAAAGAAGAGGAGGAGATAAATAAAATGAGAACATGTCTTTTGATGAAAAATGTCCGTTTCGCGTGCGAGATTAAACACTGAATAATATAAGTGGAGAAATGTGTATAACCTGTTTAACATTTCTTTTAATATTTAAAAAGGGGAAAAGCGCCTTCGAGGGAAAAATTGATTTTGCGTGGGAGAAAAAAAAAGTATGTTTTGAAAATTCTTAGAAATGTTTAGATAAGAGGGGGTTCATTTAATTAAATTCTGAAGTGATGGGAACTTAACTTTTAAAAATGAAAATATGAAAAATTCAAGAATGTTTGTTTCCTTTTTTTTTAGTTTTAAAGGTAATTACGAAATAAAATATCAGCAGAGGTACAGAGTTAATGACTTTTTTCTTAAAATTTTTTGGAATGCATCATCTACCTGTATCAAATTCTAAAAAATAAGAATGTTTTATTTTGTGAAAGTCACTCCGATTAAACATTTAATAAGGTTATCGATATACTTGCATGATATTTCTAAGAAGTAGTGATATGGGTTGAATTAATGTTAATAAACAAAATTACTGTTCTGCTGCTTTTTTTTTGACAGTGTTATACGTGCACAGTCACTTGTTCTTAATTTTAAAATGCTACATGTAAAGACATTCCTATTTTACAAACCTGTTTGTTTGTTTGTTTGCTAGGGTGGGGCACTTGTCAATGAAAACATTCGAACTTTAACCGCGAGAACCGTTAGGCGCTATCAATGGGAGCACCATAGAGGTGAACCAAAACCACCCAAAGATGCCACCTCAGTTTTGACCGAGCAAACCCCAAGGGTAACATATGGGGCTTTTGTACCTTCTCCCACGCTGTCTGACCTCATAGCAGGACTTTCTTTTCCACGGATTTAACATGCTCATATCCGTCCCCAGACACAAAGGTAATAAAAGTGTTTTATAAACCTAATAGTCTTGTAACTGGCCAAAGTTCATTGATGGTTTAACGATAACACAGTGGCGTATTACTATTTATTGCTAGTCGACTTCAGCATACAACTGAAAATGGAGAACAAGAAACAGCAAATCCTTACTCAGAAAATACGGTCCAAATCGTCACTCAGAATCCTTAACGCCTAAATATTAGCACTTTTTAAAACCGGAACAGCACCCATTCAGACCCGCGAGGTGTATACGACAGCTAGCGAGCGATTAGATTTTAACCCTCCTACCCAGCTCTATTACACTATCTACCAATAAGTATTTGGACACCTGTGATAGAAATGAAAAACAAAATTCATTCATATTTAATAGTAGAGCCTCCACGAGAGACAATTACAGCTTCAACCCTCTGGACATGCTTCCCACAAGTCCTTATATGACGGCTAGTGGTATTTTCTTCAACTCGGCTTGGAGAAGACATGTAAGATCCTTCACCCATTTTTGATTATTGTTTCACCCTTTAATTCTGTGATCCAACTCGTCCCAAACGTTCTCGGTAGGGTTGAGGTCTGGGTTCTGGGCAGGAAAGTCCATTCGGTTAACCCCATTGTTCCCATACCAATCCATGGTGGACCTCGCAACATGACAGCTGGCGTTGTCATCCTGGAAGTAACATGGGTCCAACCCGTAAAACTGCCACAACATAGGAAGCACACTGTCATCAAAAATAGTGAAGCAGGAGTTGGCGTTGAGCTTACCATGAATGGGGACCAAGAGTCCCAGTCCATAACAGGAGAAAAAAAAACCAGACCATAATTCCCCCCCCCCCCCCCAGGCTTCTTTATGCGTTTAGTCAACGCTTCGCGGGGTCGCAATTTATCGCGACCAGCTCCGTGATAAACTGCAACCTCACCAAGTTCGTAGTGCCACGAAATGCAACGTAATGCTTCATTCGGCTGACTTTGCTTCGAAGGATGGGCAATCCCATGCCCTTTAAAATAGCTTTTGTGATGGCACTATTTATGAGTTTCAAAAATTTATTTTCTCCGTTATCTAACTTGTAAAACACTGAACAGAAACAGTCCTGTAATCAGTAAAGTTATATTAAACTATGGGTCCACCTGTGTAATTACAGAATTCTGCACATAATATTGAGGATTTTCTAGCACAACCACGACGGGTGATAGCCACTATTGGCCACAATTGGCATGGATATTTGTAGCCGTACGGAATCGGCTTTAAGGAGTAGATCTTGGTCTAATTAGACCCCATATAGCAAAATATGGCCGTAGGGCTCCCTAGCACACTTGTAGACGTTCCTAATATGACCAATTTTTGCGGTCGACTCCTCTAAAGCATGTTAAAAAAGCTTTGATTCCTGTATTTAGAGAATATGCCTTTTAAAGGCGATATCCTGCTATACTTCTGAATGTTTCCTCCTTAATCATTGACCATTATGTAGTCAAGTGTTGGTTAATTATAATGAAATACCGTCACCCGCTGTATTGTTGACTTTCATAGATTATGAAGAATTGAAGGAACGTGTGATATTGACACGAAATGAAATATTTCTAAAAATCATTCAATGAAAATTTTCTACCAAGTCGTGTTACAAGTAACTCAAGAACGAGAACCAATCACTTCTCATTTTTTGGGGAAAGTAAAGTATCAGCAAAAAGCCTTCTATCTTGAGCAGGGAGAATATGTATCATCAAATGCATCTCCTCCAAAACTAACCAGACTTTATTTTTTTTTTCGCCTTAAAACCCAGTCTGAAACTAAAATACCTGATTCATCATTTCTGAAAATAAAAAAAGCTTTGAAACCAACACACACATACACACAAATTATATTTCAGCCGACCGATGACAATAATGAATTTTGGCTTCTTTTGTTTAAATTGAAGATTGCATGCTCTAAGGAATAACAAACAAAAATACCTGGAACTTGGTATTCTATTACGGTAAACAAAAACATAAACTTTTCCGTTTCTGTTCATTTTGATCAACGACGGAACAATAGTAATGCTAAAATTGTATAACTCTATATTAAACACTTTCTTGACATACATATTTAGCTTTATACAATAGATAAAAGCCTATAGTTTAAGGTTTAGTTTTCCTTTTTATAGGTTGATTTTCCTTTATACACACTCATGATTTTGGTATTTTACGTATACACACTCATGATTTTGGTATTTTACGTAATAATTTTTGTCAAGGATCTTTATTTTAATGCCATGTTGCATCTTTATGTAAATAAGTTCCCTACGTACACATTAAAAGTTTCAATATGCGAAAGTGATATGTTTAAAGACCAAGATTTTAATGTTTAATTTGCATCTTTATTCTCTCGTGCTACCTCTAATCAGATGTAGAATTTTGGTATTTTTACTTATGTAACACAATTTAAAGACTATTATTCCAATTTTTAGTAACATATGTAGAAAATTTGAGTATCAGTATTCTTGATAAGAATTATGAGACTTGTGGTTTAAAACAATAATTATATAAAGCCTATATCTTAGAGTTAAGAGGTATCTTTATAATGTAAAGTTATTCCGTATAAATTGCAATTAGCCATAGTTTTCAGAGTTAACGACCTATATTTTAATTCGTAGTTACCTCTTTATGCTGTCAGTTATCCGTACACGCATTTAAAATTACTTAGGTGGTATATTTAAAGACCTTTATTTAAATATTTATTTGTTTTTCTTTGTTTAAATATGTTCATATTCGGAGTGTTTTATTTTTCATAAGTATTATTAAAAAACATATATTTTATGTTTATCTATCTCTTTACTATATTTCCGAAAGACAATTAATATTTTAAGTTTTGGTATAATACATAATAGTTAGGGATATATAATATTACAATATAATATTTAGAGTATAATAGTAGAGATACATAATGCATAATATTTTAAGAACTACATTTTTATGTTTAATTGCCTTTTTATGCTGTATAGTTACATCTATACTTATTTAGAGAGTTAGTATAATGTGTATGTTTTGTGTTTAAGAAACTCATTTTAATTTTTATTACCCCTAAACAGATTCAACCCTCAGTATTTACATCAGTATTAAATTTACAGACCAGTATTTTTATATTCAATTACTTCTAAACAGATTTAAAGCTACAGTACTGTAAATTAGTATTATACAAATATTAGATATATTTTATATTTAGAGACTATCATTTTAATGTTTCGTTACCACTTTATACTTTTTAGTTACCTTTAAACATATTTGAAGTTTTATTATTAATCTTAGGTTTTTTCCCCAAATCTAAGAACCCAATTTGATTTCTTTTTCCTGTCTCTGTTGAAAAATTTATTAAGGCAATTTAGTATTATTAAAAACAAATATATTATAAATATCGCAATAATATTTTATAAATTTTATACATGTATATTTTAAGACTTCTTTAAAGTCTGCAATTCAGAAGAAATATAATAATTTATTTTTACTTCTTCAACTTAGCGTAAGAAGTAATTCATGAAACCCATCCAAATACTATCAAAATTGCAAAAACGGTGGTAAATTAAGAGATGGTTCATACGCCAGTGATGTTCTTTTTATTCATAGGGAAGGCAACGTAAAAGAGATTTGAATTCAGAAACCCAAAAAATTCTTCCAACGTTAAAGCAAAAGGCGAAAGAAATCAGACCTGGATACTAACTGAAACTCTGAGAGCCATCCAACATATTAAAGACTCATACTTCTTCAGATATGCAACTGTCTTGGAAATTAAAGTTCGGAAAGAGGTCCCGATATATAGACAAATCTTTTCCAGTGGATCTAGGAACACGTGTAAAGGATATAGCTGATTCTTAAGCAAAATTTTCTTGCAGATATCCTCCGAGATCGGATTATAACCTAACCTAATATATTTATATATAGAATATATATATATATATATATATATATATATATATATATTTATTTATTTATTTTATAAATTATAGTAAATTATATAATAGCAATAATATACAAAAGGAAATAAACAGAACACCGAGCAACCCCTAAAAAAACTGAACTTGTAGATACTAACTAATAGTTTCCTAACAATAGTTGTGGAAAGTGAATCCTTCACTATCTATATGATCGAAAGATTGTACATGATTCTTCAGTAAGGAGAGGAGAGACACCCGATTCTTCATGTTATTGAGAGAGAAAGTTTCGACTGGGGAAGAAATGAGGTATAAATCGACTTAATTTTCGCTGCCTTGCATGCATTGTTTCAGTGGCTAACAATTTACCGCATTTGTCTTATATGCTTGTGTTAATGTCTTGAGACAACTTTTTGCATCGAGAAAGCATATTTGTGTATTCACGCCATATCATAATAACGCTGAAAGTAGAGATAATTCGTTTACTTCATTTAGTACTGAAAATCCTTTCCTACACAAAAAAAAACAAAAAAAAAACTCATCTGTCCTTCTTGTTCCTAGAATCTCAGGTTTGGAGGCACCTTTATTTGTAGAACATCAAATAGATTTCCTCAAGCTGATCACTACCGCCTAAGTTAGTGTATTGCCATATACTTTACAGCAAGTAATAATAGTATTACTTGCTTTAAAGCTTGTGAGTAATAGAAGTACGCATTTACTTCCATTAGTCCCCTATAAAAAAATTCCTGTTATTGATTTATAAATTTTAAAATTGAAACAAACGACCAATTCTGAAGATTTCAATCTTAAAATGTATTTTATTCATATATTTTAAGCGCAAACATTTGAGCATAGGGATTTTAATTAGGCAATTTAGTAATATTTATTTTTACCTTTTTATAATAACACCTATTAAAGTAATTTTCAGTCTGGTACATTTTTTACTGAGTTCATGTTCTGTCAAAAACTTTATAACTGAGAAAATAATCCCTGTTATAATTTGGACATAAATTTTTTCTTTAAACTTCTTAAGAAGGTGTAAGAATAATTAGCTTATTTTGTATGTATCCTTATTATTAGACAGATAAAGATAACATTAACTTTCACATATTTTTTCGATGATCCTATTTAACTTTTTTATATTGACAGTTCACTAACATTTAGTTAATAATATATTGAAAGAAACAATAATTTAATAGCGACTTTGAAATTATAGTCAAAGGAGGCAGTTTCATCTATTGATAGTTCTTTCCTTGATATATCAGGAGAAATTTTTATAACTATTCATTATGCTTTCATTCAAATAAACGTTTAATTTCTTTAGGTTAGCAACGTCTCTATTTACAATGGTGGCCAAAATTGCGTACACTTTTTGAAATTTGAATGTTTTCAGCTTTGAATGCTTACAAAATGTGTTACCCTTCACACAGTGGAATGATTTACATATCAAAAGAACGAAAATTTAATATTAATTTCAACACAATAAACAGAAGTCAAATATCTGCATTACAAGAGAAGATATGCTACTTACACTCAGACAAAGAAGCATAGAGGCCCGAAAATCAAGAAGCGGATTGTAGTGATTGCTACTACCAGCCAATCGGAAACGTCGTTCCGAAGACCAATGATTAGCTGTCGTTTATGAGAAAGTGCAAGGTCTTGTTCAAAGTTGAGAAAGGTCAATTTGGCTGTTTGATTTTACAGAATAAAGTTGGTTATTGGAGTGCAATTACGGTAGGATGTTTGTGTGGATTATTTAGTGCTATTGACGGTGCAAAGAATATATAAAACAATGTCGCCCAGGAAAAGTGGTGATAGGTCATCCAGGATTGTTGTGTTCGGGAAAATCACCCGTCCTCTTAGACATGCGTCCCCTGAATGGGGTCAGCAGCTCTAGTCCACTCAGAACCACCCATAGAATTGAGGGGTGCCTTTGAAAGGGGCAAAGATGAGATTATAAAAAGGTTGACAAACGGAAAACGGGGCAGGGTTCCTTGTCCACGGCTTCTCACATATGTGTTACTAACATCGATCTACAACGAATTGATGTTGAAAAAAGAAATAGTGGGAGAGAACTGTTTCGTTAATCATTGTCACCGGGAAAATTACCGCAACATTTGAAAACAGATTAAGAGATGGAATAAAGAAGAAAGCGGGAGAATAGAAAAGCGGAATTGTAAAATGAGTACGGCAGAAGACCACGACAAGAATTGATGAAGGCAGGAAATGAATAAACGATAGGTTTAGCCGAATTCTAAAGAGAAGGATACTTAGGCAAGTACGGGTTAAAGACGCACCGCAAAGAGGAATGGCAGATGTGAACAGATAATAAGTTAAGTAAAAAAAAGGCAGGTTAACGAAGAGAAACGATGTATTGGGGCGATTTGGCTAAGAAGAGAGGAAATGTGAAACACATGTAGAATATGGAAGATGGCCGGTGATTTAATGGCATAAAATGCCACACCTACGACAGGGGGGAGAGTAAGACATATGGCAGAAACGAATAATCCAATAGAAGAGAAGTAAAAATGGTGGTTGACCAATTGAAGAAGAAGGCGGTATTTTGGAAGCAAGGGCGAAAATTCAGACCCAAAAAAAAGAAAAGGGATAGACATTTTTGCGCTCCGATATAGAGATGTATAGACTGACGGAGAAGCAGAGGTATTTTTAGAGTACGAGCGACACGTAATGCAGAGAGAGATAGCTGCAGGACTTAGAGTGATAGCCAAATGAGTAGTGGCAGATAAAATAGAAGGAGATGATGATGAGACCTCACAATTAGATAAGAAGGAATCAACTTCATAATTCCTGCGTCTGAATAAAAGAAGGAAATAGCCTGTTTCATGATCGCAATCCCGAAAGAGCAGACAGCCCAGATAATCAACTCCCGGCGAGCAGAACTCCAGTGAATGAAGCCGAACGGACAATTGAATGAAAGGATAGCCCCACTCACTCCCAAGGGACCGATCGACTGACCCCATAATAGCTCGAGGACTACCCACCGATGACAGACCGTATTTTGATCTAGTATGCAGATTTGGAAGGAATCACCTCAGACCCAGCGACGTTATCAGAGTGTGATGTTAAAAGATTCATCAGTGAAGGTATTGTGCAGTCTTTTATTGATCCCTAATGAATGTGTATGTAGCGTGCCTCTCATCCTAAGGTCAATTTTGCTATGAGTAAAATATATGATGCTGAATTAAATGAATATACTTAAAATGATTCTAGAGTACCTCACATCTTAAATAAATAATCGATAGGAATATAATATATACATGATTGATGTATACATAACAGTAATTATTAAGTAAATACTAGAAGTTGCAATTATGAATTATATATGTATGTGTGAACTTTCAATAAATTCATCTGTTATTAAGCAATCAGATAATCTGTGATTTCTACAAACACAACGCATGATATTAAATGTTTTCTTTTTGGTTGGTCAAACAGATAGTAATGAGTTAATTAATAGTTTGGCAATACACTCCAAATTAACTACTGTGACCAACATGATATACGATCACGAATAATCCATAAACTATTATATTTGGTCACATGACCTTACTCCTAGCTCCCATCTCCAACGAAGCCCAATATAATCAACTTGTCCCACGCTCGGAACCTGGAGTGATAAAAATGATGCCTCGAGTCCCTCCAAAATCTAATACTCAGATAAGGTTTTTTTAATGGCATAATTTAATATTTTTTAGTTCTTTTTAATTTTTTTGGTCAATCAATAAATATTTTTTGCCAATTTCTCTTAATATTGTTGTAAAGTGAATTTTATAAACTTTTCATACCAGGGATATTTAGATACTTATTATTGATTCAAGTGAATAGTGCCTTGATATAAATTTGTATTTTTATGTTGATTTAAACATAATGTTTGAAGTAAAGATCAAAATATTTTACTAACTTTTTAATTATAAGAAAGGAATAAAATTTCAGTTTCGTCCCTCAGTTAGAATTGTGTCTATCAAATATTTGAATAATCATTTCTGAATTTTTTTTAGCCATAGGATCTAAGTTATATGTTTTCAGCTTAGGAAATTAACACAACGAAAACCATTATATGAATAAATGAAAAATGTAACTAAATAAATTTAGAACTATTCCAAATTCATAAATAAAATATAATATAATTAAAACATATAATATAAATAAATATTATATAATTTTGAATATTGAATAATATAATTAAAAAATAAATTAATTTTGCATTCCCTATTAAATTACTTTAAATACTTACAAAATTAAATACTCCCATTATACAAAGAAAGCATTCCTTATTAGATACAACATATCTGCCAAATACTTCCTAAAAGAACTATGACTTTTAATAAAGAAAATTTCAAATAATCGTCTTTTTCTTTGGTCAAAAAAAAAAAATCTGCACTAAATAATTTTAAGCTTGAATCTTTCTTTTGCAAAATTGACTCTTTGGCCAAAGCAGATGATATAACGAAGAAGGTCGCGTGATAAACAGTCTGTATATTATTACGGCTCCTGAAACCGAATCTCGTGAAAAAGTTGATAAGTTCCAAATTATCTTTCTTCTATTAAGTTTGGCTTCGAACAAAAAGGTCTCACACGAAGGAGAGCGTATGCGTGCCACTTTTCATTCACTAAGAAGCTAAAATTTTCACGACTGCGAAAAGGATGCTTTTACATACTATCTTACTAAAAAAAAAGCTTAACTTGCTAATCAAATATTTCCTAACAGCAATAAAAATACATACACACACTCACACATATATACATATATATATATATATACATATATATATATATATATATATATATATATATATATATATATATATATATATATATATATATATATATATATATATATATATATATATATATGTATATATTAATCAGAATTTAAATATTAGACTTGAATCACATCGTAAAATTGTAGTATTATGGCCGATTTGGTCAACCTTACAATATGCACAGTTTTATATATCTGTGCTCAGAAAGCAAAATGTTATAAGAAATTTATGTGACAGCAATGCTAAGATTCAAGATGTCAGAAAAATTCAGTAATTGGTTTTACATGAGCAAACGCAGTTCCAGTTTTTCAGCAAAATAGTTGGCTATTACTCACATAAGTTACAGTAAATAGAAAATATCGGCGAACGAGAATCCGGAATGTGAAAACTCAATATTTTTAGAAAAGGATTCTTATAACATTTATCCTTTATGCTATAAGAATTTGTTATAAGATGACTCAATATTCTTATAACATTTTGCCATCTGAGCATAGATATACAATAGATTTATTAAGACACTACTGTAAGCGAGACGGTCATCTTGAGTAAATGTAAAAATGTAATTATATATACCCAAAATTTTCCAAAGGGGACCCTCCCTGTAGTCGAAATTGTTATTATGTTAGTAAATTTCGAAATCTCACATTACCTTACATGAATGTCACGTTTAAATCTACAATAATTTTACTGCGATCTGTTTATTTTCTCACGGGTCAATTTTAGCTCAGAGCTGGGTTGAGGGTAAATATAAAAATTACGAAAAGTGTTGTTGTTTGGGTTTATGCCCCTTGACCGATAGTATTTGGCAGAATGCTGCGGCTCCGGTTTTGAGTAGCATCACAAGGGTCGGAGTCCGACTTGTCTAAACGACCGGTCCCGTAATTTTGAACCGAGTCAAGTGACGAGACCGGTACACTTGACCCCGCACCTCCAGAGGTAAATTTTGAGAAAATGGAGGACATTGCAGCCACGACATATTTTTCGTACACCAGTCGCCATTAGTGTACATGGCGAGGGATTTGTCAGCGACCGGCATCGAACCAGAGACGTTCAGGTCACTGGCTCGCTGGCCTTTGCCAACCCTTTGCTTCACCGCGCCCATTACGAAAAGTTGAGAAGGTGACCGTTACTGCGCTGGGATCATGTGACGCCAACGCTGTGACGCCGCGCTTCCTCCTACATGGATTTTGACTTTGGACTGGAAGGGAAGGCCCAGTTTATTGGCCACCAAGAAGCCCCGATTTAACACATCTAGACTTTTCCTATAGGGTTGCCTGAAAAACAGTGTGTAAGATGAGAAGATCCGGGACCATGCCATTTATCGGACAGAATCACAGATGAAATAGCGACTGCTCCTGCTATGATCTGCCGCACCTGGATGGTGATCGACTATCGCCTAGATGTGTGCCGAGCGACGAGGGTTGCTTATATTGAAAACTACTATATAATGTCCAAAACTTGATTCGTTTCTGTATCTTTTGGTGAAACAATAAACACCATGAGTTTTATTATATGGTTCTTTATTTCACGTTGCAATCACGTACACCTTTTTCGATAACCCTGTTTATATATCTATGCATAAAAAACAGTTCCGTAACTGATTGACTCACTGACTGACTGATTGACTCACTGACATAAAACGCACAGCCCAAACCACTGGACCTAAAGGGCTGAAATTTTGCATGGAGATTTTTCTTATAGTGTAGGGGTGCACTAAGAAAGATTTTAGAAAAAAATTTCTGAGATTTTTTTAAATTAAATTTTTAAGCTGTTTTAGTAACTTTTTTTAAGTTTGCATTTAAAATAATAATCTGAGGGTTATAAAATTTATATCACAAGAAAGATCATAAAAACTCTTTTAAAATGAAATCTTTTTCGAATCTTTACCTCCATTTTCTTATTTTTGGTGAATTTTTAAAGGTTAATTTTTAGAATTTAATTTATTAAATGTTGATCACGTGATTTCTTTTTCTGGTACTTTAAATAAATTTATCGCCATGTGCGTAACAACTAAATAGACAAAAAATATTTTTTTCGGCAGATGATGGGACATTATCCAAAAAATATTAAAATACAGTAAAAGATATGATCCTCAAACTGTACTATATTACTCTACTATATTCTTTAGTATGTCCCATTAAATTTAATTTGAATATTTTCATCTACATCATTTTTTCCATAAAAATATCCCTTACGATATTTTTTATAAATATATTTTTTTGTTTTTTTACATCAATTGAATACATTCATCTTCGTACTTATTATAAATATATATATATATTGGCTTTAATTGCATACATTGACCGTTGTATTTAATTTGAATGTACTCCGTAGCGAAGTGCGTGTTTTCAGCTAGTATATATATATATATATATATATATATATATATATATATATATATATATATATATATATTCATCCTGATGTAAAGTATAATTTTTTGGAATAAAAATATAAAGTGGAAAACTAAACTCTGTGAATTCACAAGATTTACATTGCAGTCTATTTGCTGTCATAACATTCTTTTTGAGAATTTAAATTACGACATACTGTGAATAAACGGCGGAAGCTACTCAACGGGAAATTTGTCTTAGTAAAAGAAGAAATTAGGAAACAGTTATGTCGACAATTATCAGTTGATCAAATTCGCAAACGCAGATCAAACCCATTATCGAATGCAATGCATGCGATTACATGGAGGTAATCTAGGATACAATTTATGCAAATATAATAAAACCATTTGAGCTTTTATTAGGCTTCCGGTAATCGTTGTCATTGATTACGCAACAAATTAATGAATGTAGCTTGAATTCTTGCGATTTGTACTTTAGAATAGATTTTGGGTGATTTTGATTTGTGTAAATTAAAATATTTTTAGTTATTGTAATGCAATTTCTTACAGTATTTCTCTAGAATACAATTAGCACTCGTTCATGTTATCTGTCGTCCATTTTTTTCTTTATTTATCACTTTAAAGTGAAATTTTATCCAATTCAGAATTTGTTTGAGTAAAATAAAATTAAATTATGAAAAAGAAAACTTTTTCTCACAAAAAAATCAACAAGCGGAAACTAAGTCTTTTTCAAAGTTTTTAGGCGCAGTTCAAGGAGTAAGTAACGTCGTCTCTTAGATCAACACCTAATTTTCGGAAACAATTATGAGACTTACCTGCACATTCAAATATGTAAGGTATACACAAGATTCGATTCACAAGAATCGAACTTTTGAGTGAATGAATTAAAGAAGCTGCTTGGGATATGCTAATTTCGGCATACGCGCTTAGTATAAATACCATGCAGCGTCATTAATAAAAAAAGGTGGTTAGGGTTGAAGAAGGTTGTTAAAGTTGACAGATAAGAGATAGGGAGCTACGAGGTATGCAGCTCCAGTACTATCCTGAGCTAGTGCTTAGGGGGCCCGAAGTTTACGTGGCAGTACTGCTGGTTTGACTTACTGTTCGTGAGTATTGAAAATATATTGTTCTTGAAAGCTGTATTTATATATTCCGTACAAGTAGTACGTATGCTTATTGCTGTAAAAGCAAATTCTATATGTGCAACGAACTCAATAAACATTGTTTCATGTATAAACTGTGTTTGTTTCATGTATAAACTGTGTTTGTTTCAAATTCAAATAGAGTGCCACTTCAAATTATATACACCCAAGTCTGGGTAGAAGTGAGCTTATATTCTCTATAAATGCATCTGATACTACAAAACAAAGACGATATATTTTGCTTTAAATATGTAATTTTACTAATTAATATACGATTGCTCATCACTGGAAGCTTCAAAAAGCCATTTGTAACTTGTTTCGTTTTTTTCATTGTAGCTCGATTACTTTGAGTTATTACTTAATAATAAATGATTTTGTGAAAGATTGTCAACATTTCCTAAAGAGTTATCAGGTTTTTATATGTAATGTCCTCCTATCACTGAAAATGCATAAAATCACACACTTTTTACTTGAATGCAAGATGACTTGTGCTTGATACAAAAACCCTTGTACGCCTTAGGAGAAATAGAAGAAATTTTAGCTGCACCATTGTAAATTCTTACGAAGCTTATTATCTTTAAAGGTGCTTGGGATTATTTAGGTTATTGATAAATGGACAAAGCTTTTGGGGGAAATTATTTGCAGAATTGATTGCTTTCATTATCTGATAACAAAAAAAATGTAGAATATGTATAACAATCATTTATCCTGACGAAAATGACAAAGAACTTGTTTGTTTGCGAGAGAGATAATTTCTTTGTGAGATCGTTTTATTTATTTAAATATTACAGAACTATTATGAAAAGTTGGACTTTATCCAAAATTCCTAAAGCTCGATGCTTCTTGCGGCACGCAAAACAGGAATTTTTCATCTACTGACAACTACAATTTTTTCCCTTTAACTTTCATAATTCGGTGGAAAGACATAAAAGCACATATTCTAAAATATTTCTCGAATTTTGCAACGAAATGTGTGTGTATGTTTAACTTACAAGCCTTTTTCCTCAGTACAGTAAAACCCCATGTATGCAAATTGTTATTACTGCAGTGATACAAATATATAAACGAAAAATAATTTTTAAAAAAAATCGTTTATGATCTAAATAATTCTGTAAAACTTAACGATTAGTGGTAAATGTTAATCTTGAGGTATGGTCAAAAGTTGTTATAGCCTGTATTGGTGCTTTGGTTAATGCGATAGTAATTATTTATGGTAACCAAGTCGATTTAAAATTACTAATTACGTCCGAAGTTTAGTCTCAGATATAAATTATTCCATCCCAAACATTGCATTTGGTAGGTGAAATAGAGACTTTTAAAGCTAATGACTGAATTTTCTAATCACATTTGTGCATCTCGTAATGCAGATTCATTGAATCCTGCTTTTAAATAAATCACAGTAATTATCTCAATAAATTTTAAATTCAAGATCCAACATAGCACCAAAGATTGGAAGAATAGGAACCAAATCAGAAAGAATTAGATCAGTAGATTGCGCTTCAATATGAAGTTAATTGCAGCAGACTGAATTAGGCCAATATTTTCATTTAATGCGACGGTTAAATTGCAGCAAATTGTAATTAGATTAGTCTTATAAGTAATGGATAGCGTTTACTGTTATATAGGATTAGTTAAATTTTCAGGGCGTTGTATTATTGTAGAGAATTGGAAATGTAATACGCTTGTATAATGATTCAATGAGGCTTAAATGAATTCTTCATATATATAAAGCTGATTAGTGACAAGAACTAATTCCACGTGTCTCACCAATTTGTTAAATATAATAGGTTTTGATTCTGTTGAGGAACATTTAATTCCTTTATCTGAAGTTTTGGTCTTATTCGGATTACTTATCGTATGTTTGCCTCTTGTATAATTAGAAATATATATATTTTGCGAAACTCTGAATAATACAAGATACACAAGCAATTCTACCTTAGAAACAGCGTTGATCTATACGTATAACATTTAAATTCTATACTTCTTGCCTAAGCAGCGAATAAAATCTAAACAAGAACCTATATATCCTTTTAGATTTAATAAAATTTGTTTATATGGCTAACTATTTAACTATAAATGTTAAGTCATTAACATTTTTCGGTTGCATTTACAATTTGGAAAAATATCTATTGATGTAATGGAATAAACGTGCTTTAGATTTTCTGTAAAACTGTTTGAGCCGTAAACAATATATACAAAATGTAGTAATAACAATTTATTGCGATAAATCCAAGTTAAACAGTTAGGAATTTCAAATTAGAATACGAGAAAATACTTTAGGTTCTTAAAAACAATAAATAAAACTTTCTTTTAAATAAAACATTGCTTTTAAACTTTATTTACATTTTCATCAAACACTGTTTTGTATTTTCGTTTCTTTTAAATGCATGCATAACGTGTCTCTGCGTTGGAAAAAAAAGCATGCATAATATTTATACGGTTAAACACTTAGAAGTTTTTACCAGTCGTTTTTCACTTCTTGCTAAAATGACGCACTAAAATTTAAAATCTTTATATTAAAAACCATTAAGTCTCCCGCTTTAATTTGCTTACTCTTTATAAGATCAAGAATTGGTTTAGTACTTTTATTTCTCCTGCTATGTTTTGTGACAACAAAACTCTAGATCTCTTTCTATATAAAAGAGAAAATTGAACAGAATTTTTTTCTTAGGCCGATAAATCTCTACTGCAATTACTCTGACAAAAAATAATATCTTCGCTCTCTAGTCCCGAAAGATGCTCTTGTTAAATACTACAAAGAGAGTATTTTTTTTCTCTTTCTTATTTCCTAAGAAAAGGGCGACGTGAAATGGTATAAATACTTAGCAGATATTGTGTGTGATTGAAAATATGTGAAGAAACAAAATTGTTTGTAAACACAGTACCCTGTTCTTGCAAAAAGTTTTCCCTTTAAAAAGTTTAAAGCTATGATTATTTTTTTTAGCTTTTTTTTTCTTGTCCACTTTCTTAGATTAGAATTTGTCTATTAAAGGTGACAAAGTATATTGAGTGTCAGTTTATTTTTTCTCAAAAGAGAAGAAAGGATTAAAAATATCCTGGCACTAAAAAAATAAATTAGAAACTCGGAAAAATATTTAAAAACAAGGCCTTAAATATTCGTGAATTAAAATTGCAAGCAATTTCTCATTATCAAACCAAAAATAAATTTTTACAATTAAATTTTCAAAATTCCCTTTATTGTAATTTATATATTTTTGTTTTATTGATTCAATATTATATCATTTTAGATTTTTTTTCAATAACATTTGCTTGATAATTTTGTGCATAAAAGTGAATACAAAGTTGTTGATTTTTAATTTTATTTATGTTTCTACAAGGCAATTTATCCGGAAGAAATTGATGGACCTCTTTTATCAAGATTTAATACATAGTAAATATAATAAGTTATGGGTTGTTAATAGTGCGTTCATTGTAGATTTTCCCAGGAAGGATTCGGTAGCCATGATCTGTCTTTTAATTGGTTTTGACTGCTAAAAATCGGAACCACCTGACAATTCTATGGAGTCCTTTCTGCACTGTTTGTTACGAACCCCGAGTTATGGACATTTCCCACCTCCAGACCTGTGAGGCACTGTCAGCTCGGGATCTCTGTAGCCGATATTGGGAGGCAAAAGCATTGACCGATTAATATGTCCTGTTTCCATCTTCGTTTAACTTTTTTTCTTGTTGTACTTTTTAACTTGTTGGCTTTATTTATTGCTAACCATTGGAATTTTTTTTAATGTTTTGTTTCCATACATGCATCAGCTCAGTTTATCTGTTCATTCGCGGTTCATAGTGAATTTCGCCTCGTCAACGCAATTCGGTTTCAGCATTTGAGAGTTTGTAGCAAAGAAACTGCTTTCTTTCTAAAGTTTACTTCCTACAGTACCTTTTTAAAATACCATTAGACTGCTTTGTTACCCACAATTTTTAAATATATATTTATATATTTTCTACAATTTGGTCAAACGATTTTAAAGCTTTTTCCTCCCCTCCATAAAGTATGACTTCTCCAATTCTGCTAAGTAATCGCTAGTCACTTCGGAATTTGATGCAAATTTCTGCCAGAAATAATTTTTTCATATTTAGGAACAAATGGTTGTCCGAGAGGGCCAAATCTGGATAATATGGAGGGTGGGGAATATACTAGTAGCGTAATTCTAACAATTTTGCCTTCGTAATCGTAGATCGTAACATTGTCAATGAGTCATAACATTGTTATGATTGAGAACAACCTTTTTTTTTTATAAATGTGGTCTTTTTGTCTTAATTTGACTACTTAAAATATCGATTATATATAACGATATAAAAAAGTAAAAAGTCTAGAATTATTGTGTTTATATTATAGGAAATTAGATGATTTCACTAGTAGGCACCACATGGGGCATACCCTCTAGACAGCTAGATTTTATTTTTAAACATGTCACGGCTAATCTACTACAAAATTGTGATAATTCTTATATTTATATATTTATAAGCATAATAGGTGTTTTTAAGTTCCAAATTTGGAGGGGGGGTCTTTTCTTTCCTCTGAAGAAAGCTCTAAAATTCCTGAAATCAAGCAACTTGACTTCTGAAAGTATTTATGTGGGGTTAGATTCTAAGCATAAAGAAGCAAAAGATAGGCAATATTAATTCACCTCTTTATAAAAAAATGTACTGATTTAAGGACAATTAATAAAGTTAAAATATTCTCTCTAACTGTTAAAAGGGACCTAAAAAGGTCCCATGGATACAATATTTTAAGTCAATATTTTATATAAGTCCCTGGGACCCACAAATTCATGAAGTCATTGCAGTTCCTGACTTTAAAACTTTATACTTACCTCAAATCTATATTCATGTTTTGTTTCTCTATTCTAAATGTTAATCAAATCTTTTGTGATATCTTATCATTGTATACGTTTAGCTATGCAGGGTGGTCATGAAAAAACTTTGCCGGTATATGGACCTTTAGGGGCCGTTCCGTTCCTCCGTTCGAGATGAGATTTCAGATAAAGTTATTCAGAGGTATGAGCTCGGGATTCTAAGAACGACAACAAAGTGGCACTCATGGTTATGGTATAGGTACAGAAACTCGAAATTTTCACATATCAACGCCCACTTTTTCCCGTCGCAAAATGCTCAGTGCATGCGAAAAGGCTAAATAGTGTTAGAATGGTACGTGTATCACAAAAAAAAAAACAGTCGCGTTATGCACGCACAAAAAACAGCTCTGCGAACGGTCTACAAAAACACGAACGAGGCACACGGAGGAAATTTGCATGTGATTAAAGGCAAGACACCAATCACTGCTGACAACACAGATCAGACAAAAGAAAACTTTTATTTGGGTTAAACATTTTCCACATGGGTGTCATCATCGTGTTTTTGTTGGCAGTTCGCAGAGCTGTTTTTTGTGCGTGCATAAAGCGTCCGTTTTTTGTGATACACGTAACGTTCCAAAGCTATTGAGGGTTTTCGCATGCGCTGAGCATTTTGCGACGGTAAAAAGTAGGCGTTGCCATTCGAAAATTCGAGTTTCTATATCTATAACCGTAATCGGGAACGCCAATTTGTTGCCGTTCACAGAATCCCGAGCTCATACCTCTGAATAATTATATCTGAAAACTCATCTCGATCGGTTGAGCGGAACAACCGCTAGACTTCCATATATCGGCAAAGTTTTTTTATGACCACCCTGTACTTGTTTCCATGATTTTGTTATACATCTACTGTATTGCACAACATACTTTATTTATATCGTATTACTTCAAAACAGAATGTCGAGCCGAGATACTATCACTTTTTAAGCATTTTCTCGCCGGTTTTTATTTAAGTTCATGTATCACTCTATTTTATTGATGTTATAGATCTTCTCAAGACCATTGGTCTGGTTTATGGTAGCAAAAAATCGTGATACTATTATAGCTAGACATTTTTATAGCAAAACTTTCTCATATTCATGTCGATGCATATTCTTCATTGAAGTGCTTTAGTAGCTGTTTGAGCTTATAGAATAGAAAAATATTATCTCACATAAAATTTCTCTTTCTATGTTTGTTTTCTTTACTATAAGCTTGATGACCAGTCATGCTTGTGCCTAATATTTTAATACCACTTATCACTAATATATCTACTACAAATAGATTATCTAAAATAACTTTTGAAAGTTCTAATGTGGCATAGTTTCTATTTGTGATATTTTTAAAAATTTAAAAGAGCTTAAATTATTAGATATTGAGTTACTGAGTCTTGCAAAAAATTAGGCAATTAAAATCAAAAGTTAGTGGTTTTTGATTTACTGTTCATACACACTAATCAAACATAAACCACTATACAGTACGAACGGTACTATACTATAAAGTGGTTAGTGTCACGAGCTCGCATGGAGTGGGCTTAGGCGTTCCTGTGCTGTCCCCTCATACGAAACGATGTTGGTTCACTGACAGTAACTGTGCAAATTAATTGGGACAATTTTCATTTTTCAAAAAATTCGTCCTTTCCCTGGGAATTTCTGCCTGAAACTGGTTTCAACTGCATTTTGTTACGAAATGAAATTGGCCTTGAGTAGTCTAAACTGGTTTGACCCCGTTATCATCACACGTAGAGCATTTTCACTTCAGTTGCGTTTCAGCTGCTGTAAGAGGTGGTCTATTATGTGAGTTGTCTGGTTCTCACGTGTATGAAGAAAATGGAAATCACTCTCAGGGAAAGGAATAGAATTGTTACCTTTAGTCAGCATACCTCGATGACTGTGAGGGATATTGCTGCAGCAGTTGGGGTTGGAAACTCCAGTGTTCCGAGGATTATTAATCAGCAAAATAAGTTTGGGACAGTTTCTCCAAGAGTAAATGTGGTCGCAAACGCAAGACAACACCTCGGACAGACAAATTTACTGTACGAAATAGTAAAATGCATCCTCACAAGACAAGTAGAGATCTTCAGAGAGAATTATTGGCTACTGCTGTGAGCGTTGATTCATCCAGTAAGACGAAGGCTTATTGAAGCAGGGAGATGGGCAACAACACCAGTCCAAGAAAAGTTATTATCACATGCAATGAAGAGAAAACGTTTGTATTGGGTCAGGAAATATCTATACTGGACTGCACAGGACTGGAATAGGGTTGCATTCAGCGACGAAACGTATTTTTGGAGTTTCGTTCAAGGGTTTCGATCAACATTTGTCAGGCGAAGCGCTGGAGAACCCATCAGGGAACAACATCTTAATCAAACAGTTAAGCACCCTCAAAAGCAGATGTTTTGGAGTTATTTTACATCTGGAGAACCTGGCTGTTTAGTACCAGTTGAAGGAATGATGAACTTGAAAAAATGCATTTCAATACTAGAAAACAAAATTGTGCCTTTTATGCAAACGTTCGCTGGCGGTGTTTGTCTGTTTCAACAAGATCATCCTTCATGCAATAATTCTAAGCTAGTAAAAAAAGTGAGTAAGATGGACTGCTAAACCAAGAGAAAAAAATGATTGAGAATATCATAAAAGTTTCGTGATGACAACGCCAAAAGTTTATGCTCTAAATTAGCGGAGTGGATTGGAACATATCCTGTACATGTACATGTTTGGTTTAATGATAAACAGCACATGTTTGGCATGTATTGCACTTATCTAATGGAATACATGCCAAAACATGTGCATAATATCAGTAAAGCTAGAGGAGGACATATTTGCTACTAGATTTCTAAACCATGCATGTAATTGAACTTATACCAATTAAAAAGGTATAAGTTACATTTTTGTGTCTGTCCCAAATAATTTTCACAGTACTGTATATGGTGCTCCCATAATACATTTCGTAATGTAGCTATCCGAATATCGTCAAGACAAATGCCTTTTGGAAAAAAATATTTTAGAGAAGAGAAAAATCACTTTTGAATCCCGCATACTATAGGATTTATATCTATCCAGTTGACCTTTTTCTTGCAAAATAGTGGCAATACATCAAGGCATGCTATTAACCAATTTCCGGTATTTTACGGGTAAAATGACTCACCATTTGACCGAGGATAACCTTAGACCGAGGTTTCGTTTTTGTTATGGGCTCCTTCGAAACGCATGGACAAGCAGCAAGGCAACGTACAGATCTCCAACGTACAGGTAACCTCGGACCTAGGTTGCGTCCTTGTTATGGGCTCCTTCGAAACGCATGGACAAGCAACAAGGCAACGTACAGATCTCCAACGTACAGATAACCTTGGACCTGGGTTTCGTCCTTGTTACGGGCTCCCTCGAAAGTCATGGGCAAGCAACAATACACGGATATTTTTGTTTTCAGCTAAGCCTCTTTGGCATGCTTTAAGCATTCATTCATTTTGTCAAGTGGTGAGAATCACTGTATCACTGTATACTGTATCACTATATAACTCTTATTTTAATGACTGCACTTTGTGTAATTATATATTAGCACTATAACAGGGATTTTTATATCTTGTGATACAAACAGTGAAGTTGTATAGTTGTGCCCGATTAATTCTATTTGAGTCACTTGTTAATTAGATATATATTTCGTTACTCTTTTTCTCTATATATGTGCCTAAATATTGCTTTTAACGTAGGATTGTGTTCCTCCATAAAGGTCCTGAGGAAGGAAGATTTCAGACGCTAAAAAAGTTCGTCCAACCCCCCTACGGTTTAATACAGTGATACAGGATCATACAGGGTTATACAGTTAACGATTCATGTTTTCTTATTACATATCAAAATTTTAAAAGAAAGTTTTTCTCTTATAGACCATATTTACCTCTTAATACATGAATTTTGACAATATCCTCGAAAATCCTAATTTTTGATTGGTTAATAAAATAAAAACCAATTCCTTTTTAACTAGAAATGATTCAATCCAATATTTTCTATCTTCTTAATTTATAACTGCATTATTTTCCATTAAATCAGGAGAAAAAATAGATCTAAAACAATTTGAACGAAAGTAAATAAAAATGCTGAGATCAATGAGGAAAACTGGTTTCATCTAGATGGAAATAATTCCGGTTGTTTCGAGAAAATAGCAAAAACTATCTTCCTTAATTCTTATAAGAGTAGCTAAATACAATTAGAGCATCGGCAACATAATAATGCCTTGTATTTGTGAAGCTGAACAGAAGGAATAAGCAGTTCCTTCCTAAGGAAAAAAAGGAGGTTGGATAAATTGGAAGAAAAATGTTTCTGATGTGAGAAATGACAGAAAAAGTAACTAAAGAAAGGCTTCCTAGAAATTCCAGAAAAAAAAATTGTTCCTCCAAAAAAAGAGAATTTTGGACAAAAAGAATGTGTTTATACACATTAGTCAATATATTTTTTATGAAGATGTAGTAATTGTAAAAGTAAATATCTCCCTGCAAAAGTATTAAAAGAATGGGTTCTAAGCGTACTGAGACCAAATTTTATTAATGGTCAAATTCTTCGAGTTATTTCTGATATTTATAAATTTAATAAAAAATGGAGAATATGTAAGATCATTTTTGAAAATAGCTTCAATATGTTCAGTGATTCCATTTTTCTATTCTTTAATATTGGGAAAAATTTGTGAAAACGTTAAAGCAAGGATAATTTTGAATATACCTGTGGTTTTTTAAAAATTAGTTCATATGCGTATGTTTTGAGACCAGATTAGCAAGATATGTAGTTTAACAGTGATGTGACATTCTTATGATGCAATATTTGTATCAATGTGTATTTATACGTATATTTCACACAGAAAAAGTTCATTCTTGGTTTTTAACTTAAAACTGATCAACTGTCTCATTAAAACGTAAGATAAATAAAGTAGCACAGTTGTAGGCAAAATACTTCCCTAAAAGAATTAAAAGAGAGAGAAATCATTTTCCCTTTTTGAAGAAAACGAACTCTCTTTTATCCTAAACAAGTTTACCTGATATGTGTCTCCGGAAAACCGCGGACATGCCCGATAAAAGGAGAAAATGAAGCTCTGAAAAGACGCATTTCGTTAAATTTTTTAAAATTCCGTTTAAGGTTTAATCATTGTTTGTTTATTCTTTTCGTAGATATTTCAAGACCGCATGTTACAAAACGTCAATACCAGGCGTTATGTACTCGAATCCGTCAAAAGTATATACGTATGCGAGATAGTGAATATGCAAAACAATTTACAAGGCTAAAAGATTTGAAGAAAGAAGATATATTTTAAATAATGAGTACTGATTGGTTATGTTGGAAAAGGAACTATGATATTATCACTAGTCCATAACAATTCTTGATTTTTCAAGAAAACATTTAAGAGTAATTTTTTCTTGTTTAACCTTTTTATTTCTATTATATTCCCATTTCTTTATTCGTTGCATTTTCTTGAAAAAACAGTCAAGATTAACTAAATTTAACACAGCTGTGAGTCGACAAAATTCTAATCACATTTCTACAGCTTCACCCAAGAGGATAAAACATACACAGTTGTATACTTTCCTTAGATTAATATATTTTAAAAGGCTGCGAAAAATAAAAATATTTTGTGTAACTGAAGTACATTGAATAAATAATTTTGTCACCAAAGGAAATATTTTCTCTTTAGTGTCAATATATTATTATGGACGACGTAATGGTGCTAATGGAACTTTAATTGAGAAGCACAATTATTCTTTCTTGGTTTATTAAAGTTTAGAGGAATTACTTCCTTTTATTTAACTCCGTTGCGCATCCAAATTATGTATTTTATTTCAAGCTACACCGGCAAAATATTTTGAATACGACTTTAAGTAAAATAATAAAGAAATCATAGTAACATATATAAGACGTGAAAGTTAATTTTGGGTTAAAGCTTTTATTGTAGAACAATGTATTTAGGGAATTCTGCACTATCATATCTGTACAAAGAAATCGACTAATATCAGATACGCTATTCTATTACAAAAATTTTAAAAGCCTTATTACAAATATAGGCTTAATTACAAATTATCTCAAATCTGACAT
>OU015491.1:153890530-153905530 GCA_907164885.2 Dolomedes plantarius
GTTCCGTGACAAACGCACAAAAGGCGCGAAGCGACGCTCAGATCTCCAAAAGGTAAAGGCGCGCTGAACTTCTAATTGGTTAATCATGGCACATGACCTCATCACACCACTACGACGAGGTCACGCCCAGCTTCTAGAACACTCCTGTTATGTAAGCTCTCTTTCCGCATGTGGACTCCGGGGAAACTAGTAGATTACTCTGGTTGGATATAGGTCAAAGTCATAAAATGAGGGACGGTGTTCTGTTGCGATAAGATGAAAGAATTTGTAATAGGCAAGTTAATGACAATGAAAAGATTTGAAATTTATTTTATATATATATATATATATATATATATATATATATATATATATATATATATATTCTTGGGATACACGCTGTCCCACCCCGTAAGGAAAAGGTTGAGGAGTTTCGTAGTATATGTTGTTTTCCCCTTTTTTTGAATAAATTAATTTTTTTCGAGTTATGAGGTTTGACAGATTGGTACAGGGACCATAAACCAATGTAATAGCATGAAAATTCCCAAATCGTATTTTCTGGAGTTACGTGGTTTGATAATTAGGCCAACCATAAAGTATGCAATTTTATATTTCACCCTAACTATGATAAACGTTTGTTCAAAGTGCAAATAGAAACTAGGCATTCTTCATTTATTTGTGAACACATAAAAATTCATAAAAATATAGTTAACACATAAAAATCTCCCACGAATGAATTAGGAATGCCTAGTAAGTATAGTTCTTCATTAACCAGTAGCTTTGGGTGTCACACCAGGACAATTTAGGTGTGACTATTTCTACAAACAATTCTCAAATGCTTTCAAAACTGAAGTGGAATAATGGGATAAGTGTACAGCAGGAACGCACGTCATCTTAACACCAACAAATAAGTTTAGAATTCCATAATTTTTTTATTCTTCAATTGTGTATTTGAGATTTGTAATACAGACATTCTCACGTAATGATCCCCAGAATGCATTTATTAGTTTGTAACTACTAGTCAATATTAATTTTATTTGGAGATTCTTAGCTCCGGGAAATATTAGCTGTTTTCATTCCTAATATTCGAAGTGAATTACAAAAGAATTCATAACTTTCGAATTCTCCAATTCTGTATTTGTGATTTTTAATACAGATATTTATGCGTAATGCTCCCTAGAATGCATTTATTAGTTTGCAACTAGTTGTCAATTTTAATTTCTCATCCGGGAAGTTTTAGCGTGTTTCATTCCAACATTCAAAAGTGAATTCCGTTCGAATTCATAAATTTGAATTTTCCAATTGTGTATTTAGGATTTGTAATACAGACATTCCCACGTAATGCTCCCCAGAATGCATCTATTAGTTTGCAACTACTAGTCAATATAATATCTGATTCGGAGATTCTTAGCTGTGTTCATTCCTAACACTCGAAGTGAATTCCATTTTAATTCATAACTTTTGAATTCTTCAATTGTGTATTTGCGATTTGTAATAAAGGCATTCCCATGTAACACTCCCCAGAATGCATTTATTAGTTTGTAACTACTAGTAAACATAAATTTCTTATTCGGATATTCGTAGCTGTTTTCATTCCTAACATTCAAAGTGAATTCCATTCGGATTCAAAACTTTGAATTCTGCATTTGTGATTTGTAATACAGACATTTCCACGCAATGCTCCCCAGAATGCATCTATTAGTTTGTAACTACTAGTCAATATTAATTTCTTATTCGGAGATTCTTAGCTGTTTTCATTCTTAACATTCGAAGTGAATTCCATTCTAATTCATAACTTTTGAATTCTTCAATTGTGTATTTGCGATTTGTAATAAAGGCATTCCGACCGTAACGCTTCCCAGAATGCATTTATTAGTTTGTAACTACTAGTCAATATAAATTTATTATTAGGATATTCGTAGCTGTTTTTATTCCTAATATTCAAAGTGAATTCCATTCGAATTCAAAACTTTTCAATTCAGCATTTGTGATTTGTAATACAGGCATTCCCACGTAACGCTCCCCAGAATGCATTTATTAGTTTGTAACTACTTGTCAATATTAATTTCTTATTTGGATAATCGTAGCTGTTTTCATTCCTAACAATCAAAGTGAATTCCATTCGAATTCAAAACTTTTGAATTCTCCAGTTGTGCATTTGTGATTTTTAATACAGACATTCCCACGTACCGATCCCCAGAATGCATTTATTAGTTTGTAACTACTAGCCAATATTAATTTCTTATTCGGAGATTCTTAACTGCAGGGATTCTTAGCTGTTTTCATTTCTAACATTCGAAGTGAATTCTGTTCCTCATAATCTATTTACGAAGTTTATCTTAACACTGATTTTTATACCTGTGTTTTTCTTTCAAACGTTCATTCATATGTCAATAATTTTTCTGAGGCGCAAATATCTGACGATTTAAATTAGATAACAGGAAAAAGATTAGTACATAGAAGCTATCCAATGGTACTGTGTATATTTCTGAGCTGAAAAATTATTACATAGACATTTTTGATTTAATATACTTATATCATTTTATTATTTATTTACGTACTACTTCCTTCTGTAGTCCACATTTTCGTCGTATTTTTAAGTGATCAGTCCATATTTACTCTGTTTAGTGTGTGCCTTGTTCCCAGATTTTCGTTTGCAGGAATGACAAAGCTCTCACTTCATGCCTTTTTGGTCTCTATACCAATTATTGGGGGATTTGCTACATGGATCTATATTTTTTCCAATGCGGAAACACTTGTTGTGAATCATCATCTTTTGTTATTCACCGCGAAGTCTTACTGGCTCGTTTATTATGGGAGCGCCATTTAAGTGGGCCAGCATTGTTCCCTACGAGGGGACAACACGGAAAAGACCAAGCCTTACTCGGGATTTGAACCCAAATCCACGGAGTGGAAGGTCACAACTCTACACACTAAACAATGTGGGCGACTGAGACATGGATATACATACAATTATAACTAGTAAAATGCAAATAATTCAACAGAGAAAGCTGTTATATAACAGGAAAAATTCAATGATAGCCAAACAAAATGAACAGGAATCCTGCACTTAAAGCTAAACGCCCCATAAATGCAAGATTCTGTCGCACACAGAACCTTGCATTTATGGGGCAAAATTAAATCATATAACAAGGCAACTGACCGGTCTCTTCATCAGGAGGCCTAACTTAAACAGTTACCTCAAGGGGGGGGGTGACTTTCTGAATAGGATGCAGATCTAGCCAAAACGCATCCAAAGGCCCCAGGGTTCTAGGAGCCCTGGGATTAAAATTATTCAACACTAGTGCAGTTTTTCTGTTAATTTCGTTCGGCTGTCTATGCCTTCTTATGTATTTTAATTTCTATTTTGTGTTGAATTATTTACATGTATAATTTATTTCGATATACATAGATATTGTTTCTCAATTTTAAGGTATTCCAGAAATTTTCGTTCCGTTTCACAACAATATTCACTTTTTTTTCTATCGATAACAAATTTTACTCTTGAGTCGAAATAAAGTTTGAAAACTATTCAACGTTTTTCCTCTGAATTAACTTCAATATTAAACTGTAAAAAAAACTCCACAAAATGGCATAAATTAGAGACGACAATTCATACGCACAGAATTCGAAGTGCTGAATTTCCAGCCAAGTCCCCCCCCCCCAAACTTTCTCGTTGCTAGTTCGTTATCTGTCAAACAGGTGAAACAATTTGAATAACAAAATCCATTGTTTACCGAAAACTGCGAATCTATGATACGAAAAACATCGGACACTGCTCTTTCATCTCCATCGCGATGTTCCATCACAATTTACGAAACAATTTATCATGAGAATTTCTTCCTTAAAATAATACAGAAGATACTAATGATTCCCTAAACGCAAAAATAAAGGAATCAAAGAACATGCTCGAGACAAGAAATGTTGTTAACGCTATTTTTCCGAAAGGGAGGGGGGGAATTGGGGGGGGCTAAAATTGTTTTTTACGGCATCATTTGTAACTTCTAATTTTCGGTAGGAGGAGTAAGGTACGAAATACCAATGAAAGTGTCTTTATAAGAAAACAAACAAACGAAAAAGGGCCCCATTGCTAAAAATGATGAAAGAAAATTATTGATTTATATGAAGGAAGCTGGAAGAAAGAAAAAAAATAGCAAAATAAGTAGAGAGAAAACCTCCAAGAATCTTTCTTTAACCGTGCCGCAATTACTCCTGGATGTACAAAATAATACCATGTACCTCTAAGACCCTTAAAGAAGAAGGACTCTGTTGTTTCTCGTAGGCTGGAGTTGGCAGATAATTATTTTTCATCTTTTAGAAAAAAAATGCTGGGAAAAAGATATAAACTTTCCCAATTTCGGGAAAAAGTATGTGAGAAGATTCTTTTTTTTTTTTAGTTGAAATCAATTTTCTTTCCCGGGCTCAGTAAAAAATTGAAACTTTTTAAAATATTCGCTCTTAATAAACTTTGAATTTCCGCAAGAAAAATTTAGAGGTTTCTAATCGGCATCCCTATTTATGGGTATATGTACTCTTGAAGTTTTCAAATGCTAGAAATATTCCCTATGTATTCATTATTTCATTCCATTACTGAAACTCTGGTATTATAAAATCATCTGTTGGATTGTTATTATTCATATGGCCCATGCATATATATATGAATTCTTATGCGCTACACGTGATTATAGACGAGGGAATAATAACTCTAAGTGTGGGGTCAGTTATTTTTCTAATATAACTTTACATCTTAGTGGACTGTATAACAATCCATTAACAAACATATTTAATGTTCTTGTTTAGATGCAACTAATCATTATTCTTACTTCTTTTAATAAATTAATACTGAAATGGCTTACCTTTAACATCATCTGAATAATACTTGAATAATAAGTCAACACTAAAAAATTTAGTTCCATGCATGCATCCTTAAAATGCATTTAATAATTGACTTCATTTTATCATATAACTGTATAAATCATGACACACTGAATAACCCTTCGGAATTAGGTTTTACAAAATGAATAATTGACTGCAAAATGTCAACAGTTTGAACAATAATCTGCACAGAATCTTTAACAAAAGAAAGAAAAACGGAATCGCATCCAACATAGGGATTTTTCAATTCTTACATGACATTTCTTAGAATAGAATATACACCACAACAGATTAAACATTTCTTAGCCATTTTCTTGCCATTACTCAGAATCGAATGTGCAACAACAGAATAAAAAAACACTTTTTTCTGAAGTAAAGAAAAAGTTACATAGTGATGCCATCTATTGACAAGAAACACAATTAGAATACAAATTACAAACAATTTGATGAATGAAATTAAACAATTATTATAATGAATTATTTAAAAAATAAAATAAAAATAGCAAGTCTTTTATGAAGACTGAGCACGAAGTTCCTCGTGAAAAGAATTCAATAGTAGCAACAGACTGTAAATCACTAACTACTAATATACATAAATAAATTACTATCATTTATAAAATACTACGTCTATCTAGAAACTACTAAAACTTTATGTTTGTTTGTCTGTCACTGGATGCAACAAAAACTGTACACAATAGCGCCATTTGTGTAAAAAATTACTCGTGTAAAATTTTTGTGATTACATTCTTGGTTGATTTAATATCTTTCAATATGCTTGACTATATTTCTTTCTTTTATCTTTGTTTAGATCTATATAAATCAGCTAGCGTCATTTTGGGGAAGATAAAACTGAGCTAAAACTGGACTAGCGGTTACCCAAATAGAGGTATGCTTATGAATGTAGTGCAAATTTTAGGGCTGTTTTCCCATTAGCAACCATTCAGCTAGTTTTTCTTTACGATTTGCCAGTGCCTGATGAGAAGATGAAAGACATCAATTTATCATCTTTAAAATATAAATAAAATTCGAAAATTGTCAAAATTGACACGAATACTCTCAAAATAGATTGACAACTTGGACGGAAGAAATAACGAACTACTGCCATTTTCTATTTGTCCTATTATCTCCGTTTTCCATCTATATTTCATATTTTGTCCTCATTAGGTTAATTTTAAAAATGGGTCCATTTCATATTTCATTGCCGTTCATTATCGAGCGAGAGGGTGAATCTTTTATTTGCAGCAGAACAACTTTATCTTCCGGAATATGGCATTAGCCTAGTAATGTAGACCTAAATTAAAATATTCAAGCATTTTGAAATATGTTAAATCCACGAAAACTGTGATCATCTAAAACATTTACCAGTTAGTACAGAGAGAAATCGTTTTTCTTAGAGCAATGAGTTATTATTGCTTCTGAATCTTTAGTCATGTGTAACATGAATGAGTTGAAATTTTACGAACCCTATATCATTTCATACCCTCTAACTTTGGATTTATAATTTCTGTATCAATTGCCCTAACCCTTTCGTGACGGCTGTTGCGATCACGCGGATTCCGCTGAGGCAGGAGGTGTTTCTCGTGAGCGCTCCCTCAAGACCCGGCTGTCTTTTAAGCGCTAAGACTATTTTACGAAAAATTCCAATAAAAAGTAACATTTTCAAGCAAATCTATATACTTAACCCTTTTAGGGGCGACAACCTCCACAATGCAGATTTCCCCCCCCCGATTTTTTTAACCTAAAAATCTTAAATTTTCGAATTAAGTTTGGAATATGTTTTTAGTTCCTTAAACTGATAACAGATGTCAGCACTAGCCATTTTTTATCTTTTAAAATGGAATACATTGAATGCAAGTGAAAAAAAGACTAGATTTAGGCATTTGCACTGTGCAAACGATGCCCCTCAAATGGTTAAACTGTAAATGGGTTACATACACATTCATTTATAACTTCACTATTAACAAATTTTGTTTTACAGATTAAAATATTTTTTACAGTTTTTACCTAACTATCAGAGTAAATCAGAAATCTTACAGCTCAGGGCCTGATAGCGCTTTAGAGCTAAACGGCGAACCCATATGTCCCACTATAATCCCAAACCAAATGAAAAACAAAATTACTCGTAAATAAAGAATATGTGCCAAGTTTAAATGCCCTAACCACTGACAGCCAATGAATAGCTTTCTCCATTTGTATATGAAAAACTACCGCCAACATTTGAGTCATATCCCTCATTATTTCAAAAAGAAGGTCATAAATATGTGTATTCCAAATTTTATAGACATAGGATGCCATCTATTGCCCCAAAAATTTTATTAATGCATTCTGATCTACTGTAACGTATATGAGACAGTCGGTAGCAGAAGTCTTTTCTCTCTGTCACACCGGCGTGACAGCCGGTAGAAAACGCGGATAGCAGCTGTCACGTATACGTGGCGTTCGCCGCGAAAGGGATAAATGTACTTGATTTCGTTATACGTATAGACTACAGACGAAGGTCGTTTGACAATGCAAAAGTAAAAAGTCCCTACTAAAGTAATAAAAACGGCGTTTTTTTTAAGTTTTTTTTTTTTCGTTTTCTACAAAATCTCCCTCAAGGTCGATACGTTTAGTTCAATGACACTCAAGCTGGTTTTCTTATTCCAACCATGAAGTGAGACTTGTCCAACTCGAAATATAATCTTATATTTCCCTAATCACTTCAAATTTGATGTTAATTTCTGCCCTGCAAGAAAACGTTTTTAGATTTGACAAGTAATACACCGAGAGAGTCAAATATGGACAATACGGAGTTTGGGGAGCAATGCAGTGGTGTAATTCTAACAGTTTTTTAATCGCAGTCGCAGGTCAATGAGCCGGAGCGTTATCACGATGAAAAAAAACTTTTGGTCGCTTAATGCTGTATTTTTAGCCTAACTTTCTCTATTTAAACTATCAAGTGAAGATTCATAGTATTCTCTTGGGATTTTTGGACCTTTTCCATGAAGTCAGTAAAGATTATACCATGGACGTTCAAAAAACTGGGGCCATAACCTATCCTGCTGATGGAACCGTTTTTGCTTTCTTAGGGTCACCTGCTTCAATCCACTGTTTTAACGTAGGATTACGTTCCTCATTAACGGTCCTCCGGAAAGAAAAAATTCAGAGTCCGTCGCGAGTTATAATTTTGGCAAGGTGCCAAACCCAGTGGCAGTAAACAGTTAAATAGAAAAGTACCAAAATGCGTCAATAAAAAAGAAAAGAAGTAAGTAACGATAAGTAATCCTACGTTGATAACCGGCGGCAGTTTCGTTAGAAGAGACTACCTGAAATATATTGTTTTACTTTTCTTTTGTATAAGGGCTGGTTTGTAATTTTCCTTGTTGCCTTAACTACTATTACGAAACAAAGCAAAATATCATCTGGATTTCCTGGAAAACTTTCCGAATTGTGTTCGAAGTGGGCATTCGATCACGTTTTTGATCGATCGTTAGCAAACGCGGCAGTTTCCTTGCCGACAGCTTACTCATATCCAAATACTAATGCAAAATTGGATGTACGATCTCTAATGAGAAGCCAACAGCATTGGAAATCTCAGGTACTTTTAATCTTCTATCATCCATAGCTACATAGGATTTCTCGCCTGTATGTTGATAAGAATGTATATTCCTGTCTAAAACTTGCAGTCTGTGGTATGAAGGCTATATTCTTGATTCCCTATGAATTATTTATTGTTTGACTTGATGTTTAGCATTAAAACTAATATCTGGAGTGTAAGTTAAACTGATTTTTTGGTATGAGCTATTAGATTTTGGCATGTGTCATGATGTTTGTTCCTGGTAGAATATTCAAGAGCAATAATTCTATTCGTTAAATGGGTAAAGAATGCATCTGAAAATATATTTTTATTTGACCTTAATGCATACATTTATTTTTCCTAAGTGTTTTTACAGAACATTTAACAAAATTTCCTTTAAAATGTCGAAGTAAAAGAGTAGATCAAAATATTTTACTTTCCCTTAAAACATTAACATTTGTTTTATGGCACGTGTCTGTCACATTCCTTTTATATCTTCGCGTGTTTCCTTTTATATCTTCGTAGTTTTACGTAGTATGTGAATAATAAGGAAAAACCTTCACCCCCAAAAGAGCCAAAAGTTTTCTGTTACATAAATCTGTAATAAATTACCTAAATTAAAAAAAATAACATTTGTGTAAAGTTTCATTCTTCTGTATTATTACTTGTGTTTCGCTATGAGTAAATGTCTCTTATTTTATAAAGTTTCGTGTTATTTCCTCTTTCCGAGCCATCTCAATGTTCCAGATATTTGGTCCCACTTCCAAATCTTTTTCATCGGTATAAAAGTTCAAGTTAATAACCAATTTCATTTCCTGCATGAACAGCAAAAGTCTTTCTTGATCCCGTCCTGTCATAAATACTTTAAATCCTTTTCAGCAGTGTTTAAGTTTCTACTCACTCAAAAAAGCAATCAAGAAGACTGAAGGTAGTCGAAAAAAAAAGATATACTTCCTCCCCTGTGTAAATATTTTGACTTTTTATGGATCAACTGTTTATATGTTTTTGCCCGTATTATTTTATATATACGTCATTCTTTCGCGATTTTTTTCAGACTTTCTTGAGCAGTATTTTCGATTCAATGTTGAGGAAAAAGCTGGAAATATTTTGTTGCTTTTTTTTGTATCGCATCCATGTATTAGTCTTGCCTCATAGATATCGGGAACAGAAATTGGACTCTACGTCGTCGTGGAATAAGAAACTGTTGATGTATTCTGTTATTAGTCATGACTATCTTGCTGGTTAAATCATTCATTTAAAAGCTTATTTTTTCATTTTAGTATGTCATCATCTGTTGTTAAACTTGTAATTCGGGTATATCTTTTCTCTAAACTAACGCTCACATAAGGTCCGAATTTTGGATTTTATTCTTCGTAGAAAATACCAAGAACAGTGTGAGCAATTACACAGTTTGTAACTTGACATAAGTAATCATAGCTAGTATAGAAATCCTCTGAAAAAATAATTTTTGAATGAAGAATATTATTCCTGGTAAGATAAAGTCCTCCAAACCAGGATCAACTCGTTGTTGTTACTTATACCCCCTGGTCGAAGATCCAAGACCAGGTCCATATAGGCTTTGAAGGTTAAGGGTGCATCTTCAGTTTACAATGGCATCACAAGGGTCGTTGTCCGACTTTAGCCCCGTGCCACCTGAATGTTGACCGAGCAACACCAGGGCTGACATCTGGGGGAATCAAACCTTCTCCCACCCTCTCTGACCTCATAGAAAGACATTCTGGTCTGTAAATTTAACATGCCCATAACCGGTCTAGACACGAAGTTATTTAATTCATTCGTCGAGATTCGAACGAAAGATTCGTCGAGATTCGAGAGTCCTCATTTGATTGTCTTACAGGAAAATTATCATACTGATATCTTCATTTGGTTTTAATTAGCTAGAACAAGATAATTTAAATTATCAAAAATCATAAAAGAAGTTTCGATTTTACAATCCTGCAGTTTTAGGGTGACTACAACCATAATTTTATATGTACTCTTCATTATACGTGCTACGTGTTGTGTATAAAAAATACATCAGATGTAAAAAGAAAAATTAATAAAATATTACAAATTTTGAAGTCGAAGTACTCATGAGAATTGAATTTCTTTATTATACGCTGTATGAAACGTGTTTAAGAGAATCAAGACTGAGGAAAAGCCAGTGTAAGCAAATGGTTAAAAACTAGAGCTTAAAAGAAAATTGTCACTTACATGAAATAAATACACAGTTGTTTAAAATTTTCACCCAAAAAAATTTCAGATAGTCTCTTCTAACGAAACTACCACGGGTTATTAACGTAAGATTACTTATCGTTGCTTATGTCCTTTTTTTGACGAATTTTGGTACTTTTCTGTTTAACTGTTTACTGCTACTGGGTTTGGCTAAAATTATAACTCGCGACGGACTCTGATTTTTTTTCTTTCCGGAGGACCATTATTGAGGATCGTAATCCTACGTTAAAATAACAGTGCCAACTAGTTTCAAATTAATTACAGCTCTTCAGGAGGCCGGGGAACATCGATGTGGTTATCTCTTTAAACAGATCTCAAACACCTTTGTAAATTTACCCTAGACACCTTTACGACTAATGCTCCTAGGTCTGTTGAAGAACTATATTAATTTGTTCGAAACTAGTTGCCACTGTTTCTTTTTGCTGTGCATACCTAGAAACAGTGGAAGAGCTTGTGAGAGAGTGTGTTTTTATAGAGTTTAAAGGTAGCAATAATAGGAAATACAACCGAGAACCGTTACCAGTAGTTCAAATCGCTAATACTTGCAACAAATATACTCGGATTTTTGATACAGTATTTGAAATACACTGGTTATCAAAAATTAAGGAAAAGTCACAAAAATAGCGATTACTCAAAAAGTTTCGCGTAGAATTTAATGAAACTTATACACATTATACAACACATAGATAGGTATAAAATAAAATAAAAAGAAATCGCCAGACAATTATGGTGTTACAGAAACTAGCATATGTATACAATGAACAAATTGGATGTGTCAGCTTCTTATAGGAAAATTCTCTTTAATATGGCGCATGATCCCCCCGAGATGCAATACATCACATAAAGCAATGTGTGATGCTCTCAATTATGCGTTCTATGAGTTCAGTAGGAAGTGAGAGCCATTGCTCTTGCAAAGCAGTTGAAAGCGTGGCTAGGGTTCTAGGCCGAGGATTGAGAGCAGCTATACGTCGTACTAAAGTGTCCCATACATGCTCGATAGGATTCAGGTCCAGTGATCGAGCTGGCCACTCCATGCGCTGAATTGTTTCCTGCTCAAGATAAGCATCCACGATGCGACCCTGTGCGGTCTCCCGTTATCGTCCTGTAGCACGAAAGTATCACCTACTGCCTCGAAATGGGCGCACATAAGCATCAAGGATGTCATCTCTATAGGTGTGAGCATTCGCATTTCCACGGCGAAAGACATGGAGGTCTGTGCGTCCACCCAAAGAGATACCACCCCAAACACAGACACTGCCTGATCCATATGCATCTCTTTCACGGATGTGTGATGGATGAAAACGAGTTCCAGGGTCTCTCCAAATCAAAATACGCCTACTATCGCTTTAGAGGCTAAACCTGGACTCATCCGTAAAGAGAACAGCCCTCCATTGATCACGCGTCCAGTGGACATGTTGGCGTGCCCACTACAAACTTTCCCGCCTATGGCGTGACGTGAGCGGGACGCAAATGGCTGGTCGCATCGCAAAAAGACCGCCTTTGTGAAGCCTTCTATGCAAGGTTGACGTTGATACCAACTTTCCAGAGCTTGCAGCGAGGGAGGATCTTCAGGCGGAGCTTGCAAAAGGAATTGCGTTTCTATTCCTTCGTGCGCATAATGACAAATATTGGTCATCGGCACTCGTCATAGCGTATGGCCGTCCTTCGCTGAACCTCCTGGATGCCGAATCCGTGGTTAGAAATTGTTACCAAAGTCTATAAAACCACAGACGGACTCACATTTAGCCATCTGGCCACTTTTGTTTGACTTTGTCCTGCCTCTAGTCTCCCAATAGCTCGCCATCGCAGTTCTGCGGTCAAATGATGCCGGGAGGTCATTGTTACAACTTGGCTATGCAAGATGTCTAATCTTAGGCTCGCAGCGACAATTGTCAGCTTACTCTGAGACATGAACTTTTATTCTCCTCGCAAATGACGTATTCCGACTGCAGCGCCACTATTTTACATAATGTATTATTGTTCAGCACCTTTTACTTAACAACATATTCAAATTTTAAACTGATTGGCCTAGTTTGAACATTGTTATCCCTCTTTTTGTGATTTTTCCTTAATTTTTGATAACAAGTGTATATCAGAAAATATTAACGACACGGGTCAATTCTGACCCCAGGAAAAAAAATAAAGCTAGAATATATTCTCTGCTGAGGGAAACAAACTATTATCATGCTTCACAGAATATATTTTAATTTTTTTGTCGCATTCTGTAACACAGAGTATACATAAAAATACACATTTTATAAAACTTCGACATATGTGTATATAAAATTTTTCATTTACGAAAACTACACTCTATAGAATATATACACATACATATATATATGGGTCGTATACTTTCTAAAAGTATATGTTTAGTAAAAATAATGTTGTTGTTGTTCCTACAGGAAATGTAGAGACTCCACTCATTTTCTCTCAGTCATCCCAATAGACCTTGGAAAAGATTCGGGCCTGTTGCATAAAAATGAAATTTTTCTAGTTCATTTTTAAGGCACATATGCATGCATATGTATGGTATATGCGAAATGCATTAGATATTATACTTCTCAAATATTCAGCATATATTTCAGAATATTTAAGATAATATAAACTTTAAAAAGAAACTATGATTTAAAAAGGAAATACACTTCAAAAACTTTCTTCATACCGAACATTTATGTAACTCATGAACGGAATTCAATGCAGATTTCTTCGAAAACTAATCAGAAATATTTTCTTTCTTTGATAGGGCAAAACAAAATGTAACGTTTGCAGTTTTATAAAGCTATACTTTCGCTGTTGTTTTCAGTATCAAAGCTCTTTGAAACTTCGGGATTAAAGATATTTGCTCAACTACAGGTCATTTCCTTAATATTCATCTTGAGAACTAATTTTCCTTAGCGTGAAAAAAAGGCCCTTTTATTGTTGTATTTTCTTTATATTAGTGCCAAACTATATTGATTATTCTACGTCTCATATTTTGCGAAGGAAAAATCAAAATCAGTATTTATAAACTGGCTACGAAAAAAAGTATGTATATATTTATATATGTATATATGTATATATATATGTATGTATATATTTATATATGTATGTATGTATATATATGTATCTATATATATATATATATATATATATATATATACATATATATATATATATATATACATATATACACTGAAGTGCCACTGAATTAGGGATAGCAAAGCCTATGCAAATTGTGTAGCGCTGCGCATCATGTATGCGCAAGTGAAGGCGCTGTGGTAACTGCATATATAGCGCGTACTGTGGTTGTTCTGAATTAGTTGTTGGAATTGCCATCATGGGTAAACTGCCTGATTTAGACGCCTTCGATCGAGGACAAATCGTAGGTGCGCAACGCATGGGCCCTTCAATTTCCGAAATCGCCAGACGGCTAATATTTTCAAGTTCGACAGTGTCAAGAGTATACCAAGAATACATGGATGGTGGAAAAAAAACTAGAGATCGGGCAAACTGCAAAGGACAATTAGCCTTGACAGTGCGTGGTGAGAGACGGCTCAGGCGTATTGTACGTAGCCAGCGAAGCCAAACATTAGCTCAAATTACCACCCAGTTTAATGACGGTGCCAGTCGTACAGTCAGTAAACGGACTGTGCAACGCTCGCTTCACCGTATGGGTTTCGGGAGCCGTCGACCTACGAGAGTACCATTGCTCTATACTCGCCATCGGGCTGCACGTCTTGCCTGGGCAAGAGAGCACAGAGACTAAAGAAGCTACAGGCTAGCTCACACTTCTAGCGCGTGAATCTAGAATTAGGTCAAAGAGAGGTTGCCAGAATTGGCGGAGAAAGTCAGTATATGGATAGGCAAAGCATCTCGCCAAGGCGGAAAAGGTCATTAATAACATTATCATATATATATATACAGGTAATTATCAAAATAATGGAAACACCTAACAATATTAGTGGTGTTTATGAATGTGCTTCGTATTCCTTAAAAAACCAGTCTGGCGACCGGTATGTTTTAATATAATATAGTGTATGTATTATTCTGCTATCAGGTAACAGTAATGAAGCTATGGGCATCGTGCTTTTTTTTTTTTTTTTTGGGGGGGGGGGGGATCGCGCAAAATGTCAATCCTTTCAGACATGGTGAAAAGGACAAATTGTTGGAGCGTGTTTAAATTGGAGTATCTGTTACTGCAACCCCCAGGCTACTGGGTCTTTTTCGAGCTATGGTATCGAAAGTCATGATAGCATACAGAGGGCGCGGAAAAACATCCTTTGTCGAACATAGTAGTGGACGAAAGAGAGAGCTGAGTGAAAGAAACGGACGAGGTATCGAAGCGGATTGTTACGCGAAGAAAGAAAACAACTGCA
>OU015491.1:153910530-153933030 GCA_907164885.2 Dolomedes plantarius
CCCACAATATTTAAAGTTACAGTTAAATCAAGAAAGCATTAAAAATTACCTAAACCATAGGCATATTTAAACTATTATAATTAACAAACAATTATTAATTAAAAGTAAGAAACAATTTAAACACATTAAAATTTTGAAAATTAATGAAAAATGAGCTAATTTTATTGTAGAATATACAAATTTCCTTTAATTTTATTAAAATAATTACAATGTTACTTACTTATTTGTTGCTAAAAAAGTCGGATATTTTAGACTGCTTACTGTTCTGTGAATGCAGCAAATCTGTTATTTGATTTTCTAGTTTATAAAATAAATGAAAGTCTGCATTTGGCTTCGTTTCCAAGAAACGTCTTATAATATCACAAGCGTTATTAACTTCAACATGTGACGGAACCTTTTTAATGGTACATTATTTATCAAATTCATCTTCATCGACTTCGCTTTGATCAAATTGAGGTTTCACCACATTCTACCAAGTTATTGTCGAAGTTTACAAAATTGAAAACATTTTCTTCTGTCATTCCTTCTGGTGGTAAATCATTTGCGTTTGTAATTGATTCATCATTTAATTCATCATTTGTTACGTCTGTTGAAAATTTACATTTTACGAAAAAAAAATTTATTGCGTCAGAGGAAATATTATTCCATGATTTGTTCATCATATGAACAGCTGTAAGAATTGAAATGTTTCTAATAATTTTACTAGTTGAGCTATTGATAGAAAATTCACTAGTATCATGTATGCAGGCTATGATCTTTTTAACGATTTCTTTTCTATAATTCCTCTTAAAAAGTGATATAATTCCCTGGTCCATTGGCTGTAAAATAGCTGTAGTATTCGGAGGCAAAAAATACAGTGCTACATTTTTTAGTCTTACGTCGACTCTGTGGGCTTGACAATTATCAATAAAAATGGATAGCTTTTCTTTTCATCTTATTCATCTCATTGTCAAATGACACTAACCAGTTTTGAACGAAATTAGCAGTCATCCAAGCTTCTGAATTCGCTTCGTATTTAACTGGAAGGGATTTTACACCTCTAAAACATCGTGGGTTTTTGGATTTCCCGATTACAAAAAGAGGGATTTTATGACTGCCGTCATCATTACTACAGCATAAAACTGCCGGTCTGTCTTTCGGGATTTTTCCTCCAAGTACTTTTTCGCCTTTTAAGCACAAAGTTTCATCAGGCATTGCTCTGTAATAAAGTGCTGTTTCGTCACAGTTATAGATACAAGAACTGTAGTCTTGTTATAAAGCAGGTAATACTACATTTTTTCAAGAACTGGCAGCGGCTTCATCAGCATCACTGCTTCACCGTGAATTTTTTTGAAAGAAATTTGGTTTCTTGCTTTCCATCTGCACAACCAACCATTTTCAGCTTTAAAATCAGTTATATTTAACTGTTGTGCTAAATCTTCAGCTTTCTGATCCAATAATAATCCACTACAAGCTCGTTTTTCAGCAAACCACTGAAGAAGAGCCTCTTTAACTTCAGATTCTTTTCCTGTACGTTTTCATTTTTGATTAAGATTTTTGTTGCATTTCTAGTCGTTCAAAACTTTTTCTTTATTTTTTAACAATTTCGAAACTTGAGCTTGGGATATCTCAAACTCTTTGAGAGTTCTAATTGCGTACACTTATTCACTTTTGCAAACTCCCTAACTTTTACTTTTTCTTTTAAAGTAAGAACTTTTCGTCTCAAAGACATTGTAGTAAAGCACAAGAAATATGACTGATTTCACGAAAGCGAACTGTCGATGTCGAACTTTTCGCCGTAGAAAATGTACAGTTAAATGCTCAAGTCTAGAGACCCCCAAGTTAAATGTTGCGCTTCTCCGAAGAGATTCGTTACAGTTGGTAATCCCCGTCCCCTTGAAGAGGAGGACCTGTTGATGTTTCCTTCACACACACACCCCCACACATTTTCTAGATCTCATCTGGGGGTGAAGCTTATTGTTCATTCTCTGAATAGGGAAACGTAGGCTGAGCAGCCGAGCAATGCGGGGAGTGAGAGGGGGGGTGCTAGCAAAAACAGCAACAACAATGAATTGCCCTTCAAAATCGAAGAAATCCCCATTTCCTGCGATTGAACACTTTCTGCGAAGTGACAAAATTGCTTTCAAAGACATTCAGTTACTGCACATTCATTATTACACTTTACAGAAAAAAATTCTGAAAATAAGTGTGCGAAATAGAAAAAGATCGATATCGTCATCGCTAAAAATTATTCCTTTAAGCGGGATAACTTCAAACAATATATTCCATTAACCGGGAAATTTAACACAGAAACAAATTACTACGGTTTGGTACATTGAAAATGTATTACATTAAACGGGATATTCTTTTAGCCGATATTCCATTAAGCGGGTTCGACTGTATATATTTTTTCTTAACATCGGATAATTCGAACTTTTTCTGAGAACCTTTGAGTTAGAATTAACGAGCGTCCACTGTATATATATATATATATATACAATTTAAATATTAAATATATTACAACATGATTAAAAATTTATAATAACTGATATCTAAGTGAATTTTGTTTTTACGAATTATAGATGATTAATGATAATATGTAAAGAAGAATGAAATGAGAATTTATGATATGCAATTTGAAAAATAAATTAATTGAATTACTGATGAACATTTGGATTCTCGTTCAACGATGCTGCGAGTTAGTGAATGCAAGTGGTGTAACACAATGGTAAACGCATGCTGCCAAGATTGCCTTTGCATTTTTACAATTGTATCTCATTTTTTCCATCTTTCCGTTTTCATATCTTTTCACGTGCAGTATAATTTTAAATTCGTTAAAATTTTTCTCGCTGTTTATAAGTAGATTTCATCAATAACTAGTGTTTTAAAGTACTTATAGTTATATTATTTCGCCCCTAGATGTCAGACCAATCAAAGTAATCATAATATATTTAAAATTTTAATATTTTTGTATTCATGAAATGGCAACTCGTAGTAATGATTGTTTTTCTTTAGAATTAAGTTTGGAATCAAATTAGATGGTTGTGTGTGTTTTAGCTTCGTGCTAAGAATAGCGTTGCGACTCTGTTGTGAGTTTTTGAACTGCCTATATGTGTATGGAAAAAATATTTGTGTCGTCATGCCTTGGATGATTGTTTACAGCCGTTTTTATGAATTTCCCTCAACATTAATCCGAAGATAAGAATATTGACTTCCGCCAGCTAGAACTTCGAACCATAACAACTAGCAACCTAACAACTTCGAACCTATACTAGTAGAATTTTTTTCCTGTAATATAAAGACATTTGATGACAGGATCAAACAATATTTACATCAAAACCAATGTTTCTTAAGGTAAATATGTCTTTTTTCACTCATTTTCATGCATAATGTAATTTTAAATTCATTAAAATTTTTGCTTCCTGTTTATATGACGAATTTATAATTAGCTATACAATTATAACTTCAAATCTACACACACTAGGATTTTTTCCTTTTTTGTAATAGTATAATGACGTGTAAAAACAGTATCAGACTTCACTTATATCTAAGCCGTTTCTTATGGATAATCTTTCTTTTATCCCAGCTTTTCATGTATAATACAATTTTTTTATTCATCAAATTTTTTGCTCGCTCCATAAGGAGAATTTATCAGAAGCTAGACAATTATAATTTCAAATCTACTCCCAGTAGAGGTTTCTTTATATCATGGAAAGACGTGCGACAGCGTGTCCGAATTTATTTATTTCTAAGAAGCTGTTTTTTATGTATTATCTTTCTTTTTTTGACACCATTTCAAGTTTTATAAAATTTAAAAATCACTAAGTTTTTTCATGCAGAGTATATAGAGAAATTATCAGCAGGTTGGATATTACAACTTTCCCAAATTTATAACCAGTAGGGATTATTTTATGTATGAGTTCTTGGTCAACTTGACCAACTCAGGTAACTCAGATTTGGCTAAGTTGTATGTTTCAACTGCTTGACTTATAACTAGGGAAATGAGAATGCGGATGTGATTTACTAAACCAATACTTTACGATATAGGTTATTGAGTTAGTTATTTAGAATTATTATCACTAGAAAGCTTATTAGTTACAAACATTATGAACCCATTACTTGGGTCCTTAGTGTGAGGATAAATACTTCAATGAGGTTAGCAAAAGTAGAAATTTTAATCCTCAACCAAGCCAGTATTTTTAAGGTGAAATTAATGACCTAGTACAAAAGAAGAGATCTTACTCGACTATTCATACCAAACAAAACATTTAGTGATATCCACCACAATTTGGGGATTCCTGTTCTCTTTCAGAAAGGGAACGATCATGACAATAATTAAAAGAGATTTTGACATGCCACCCTATGAAGTCGGCATCTCGCATATCGAGTAAATATAACAACAAATACAATTACCACCTGAATTTTAACGCTTTCAGCTGATGTGTACTAACCCAATTGGACTCGCTCACCTCAGTGTTAACCTATGGAAAAAATATGTTCAAGGATTGCCGACTTGGTTTAAAGGATATTTTTTTAATTCTATTCCGTAAAAGAGAGCGAAATTTTATACTTTGAGGTATTTTTTGTTTAAAAAAATGCAAATAATATTAAGTTTAAATCATTCGGGTTGAAAATCTGGTATAGTGTGTTTTGAACGCTCATAAATTCTTTAGGGGGACGAAATTTATAAAACGAATCCTGTTGCAAGGTGCAAAAATTTCAGGCTATCTGAATATATCATTTTTCTTGGATCATCAGCATGCTATGTAGCTGAAAATCGTAGACAAATTTTCTCCATAGTTTAACATTACTGCCACCTGATTGTTACCGCTTTAGAGCTGCTGTGTACTAGCCCTATTGGATTCGCTCAACTCAATGTTAACCTATGGAGAAAATATGTCCAACGATTGCCAACTTGAATTAAAAGATATTTTTTAAACTGTATGCCGCAATAGAGAGAGAAATTTTTCAGTTTGAGGTATTTTTCGTTAAAAAAATACAAATAATATTTTAAAGTTTAAATTATTAGAAAAAAATCTAGTATAGTGTATTTTAAACGTTCATAAATTCCTTAGATGGACGAAATTCATAAAAGGAATCCTGTTGCAAGCTGCAGTAAAATTTAGGCTGCTTCCTGTCTGAAAATACCATTTTTATTGGATTATCAGCATTTATGTAGGTGGAAATGGTAGGCAAATTTTCTCCGTAGGTTAACACTAAAATGAGCGAATCCAAAAGGGCTAATACACAGCAGCCTTAAGGTGAAGAAAATAATGTACAAGGCATAGATCAAGTTATTATGACTAATTTTTTACATCACATCAGAGTCTTTCATGTAATCATAAAATAAACTCCAAAACACAAACATTACTCTTAAAATATTTTCTACACCTTGCAGCCAAAAACTACGACAAAATTATTCCTTTAGAAATATATCTTTCAGACTTTTATCTTTTCTTTGAAAACTATACGCGAGGGCATATAAAATATTCGAGACTTCGAAACTTCAGAAACTTCGATATTTTTGAGGAAAAAATAAGAGACGACTTTCCAGTTCTTTGATCTTCTAAACAGCGGCAGACAGCAAAAATATAAAGTCGTTTTTTTCTTGTTTTTCTGTTTTTATGCTAATTGTCTTTTCTTTGTTTTGTGCTTTAGCAGGAAGTTGCCTGGGAAGATAAGAAAATGAAAGATGTATTTGGATTTTCTCGGAACAATGAGATAATATGCGATTAGATAATTCTACTGAAACCCACAAATGTTCCCCATAACCAAACATTTAGTGTCTTAAATCTTTGATGCTTGGAATAAAGGGCTTTAGTCAAAAACGGTGATTTTTATATAATTGTTAGTATTGATAAAAAACACAAAAATTTTTGACTGGTATAAAAGGCTTAAGTCATCAATTTCGTATAGAAAATTACATTTCTTTGTATAAAAGATGCAAGTCGAAATTATACCGGGTGGTCATAAAGAAACTTTGCCGATATATGGAACTCTAGCGGCCGTTCCGTTCAACCGATCGAGATGAGATTTCAGATATAGTTATTCAGAGGCATGAGCTCGGAATTCTGAAAACAGCAACACAGTGACGCTCACGGTTACGGTTATAGGTATAGAAACTCGAAATTTTCAAATAGCAACGCTCAATTTTCCCCATCGCAAAATACTCAGCGCACGAGAAAACCCTAAAAAGCGTTGGAACGGTACGTGTACCACAAAAAACGGACGCGTTATGCACGCACAAAAAAACAGGTCTGCGAACGGCCAACAAAGACATGATCGGGGCGCACGGAGGAAATTTGCATATGACAGAGGTTATTAACCCTTCACGGAACCCGGCTCGCCAGATTCGCAGAGCTGCTTTTTGTGCGTGCATAGCGCGTCAATTTTTGTGATACACGTACATCTGAATAACTATATCTGAAATCTCGATAGGTTGAACGGAACGGCCGCTAGAGGTCCATATATCGATTTGTAGGCCGTTCGCAGAGCTGTTTTTTGTGCATGCATAACGCATCCGTTTTTTGTGATACACGTACCATTCCAACGCTCTTAGGGTTTTCGCATGTGCTGAGCATTTTGCGATGGGAAAAAATGGGTGTTGCTATTTGAAAATGTCCAGTTTCTGTACCTATAAACGTAACCGAGATCGCCACTTGGTTGCCGTTCACAGAATCCCTAGCTCATACCTCTGAATAACTATGTATATCTGAAATCTCATCTCGGTTGAACGGAACAGTCGTTAGAGGTCCATATATCGGCAAAGTTTCTTTATGACCACCCGGTATTTCTGCGATTGATATAAAAGCTAATAACTTGGTATATTTAAATCACTGTTTTGACTTAAGTCGTTTATACCGGGCATCAAAGAAATATCATTTTAATTATATAATAGTATAATAATAATTTCAAATAAAATGTTGCGATTTATAAAAAATATATTATAATATAAGTGTTAAACGCCCTTCTTTCACAAAGTGTATAAGAAAATTTTACTAAAACTATCATTGTAAAGAAAAAACTTTTATGTTTGCAATTTTCGCTGTATTTCATAAATGAGGTGACGCCTTTTTGGGATAACTCTGTCAAAGAAAATATGAAATAAGAAAACCTTAAATGAGAGATAACCTAAATTTTCTCAATTTACTAAAGCAATGAAAAGGAGAGATGAAATTATAAGGAAAAGGTATGTTGATATAAAATCATATGATTTATTTTTTAATGTAATTTCAAAGGGGTTGAATAATTACTTCATAACTTCCTCTCGTTATGTGAGGTATTGATAAAAGGGATTCAATGTCGATACTTTTAAAAGAAATTTCTTCACGTGTTATCATTTATGACTCATACTTTTGAAAATTATTAAGCATCATGGAAAAAATACAATTTAAGTAAATATAGAATGAAACTAGTTTGACAAAATATACGAAATATATTTTTGCTAATATGACGAAAATATTTGAAATGATATTCAGAAATATAAATTGCACAAAAGACATAAAAATGAAAGTTTGAAATTGTTTCTTTCACTGGGGATTATTTATATATTTTATATATATTTTTATGATATATATTTTTAAACGTCACTATTTTGCTGAGTTTGGAGACTTAAAAGGAAATTTTTAAGTATGGAATTAACCATAGATGTGGTACTGGATTCGGATAAATTCTTATAGCATTAAACATAAGGATGGTACACAGTATGTTGACATAAATAATCTGACTCCACAATGTCTTTTGAGGAATGGATTTAGTATGGATTTATGTAATTACCCGGTCCATCTTTTTCTTGTATAAAAGCAGGAAGACGTCAAGGAAGCCAACCAACCAACTTTCTGTTTACCTTACAATATGGAGCAGAGATAAGAACGAAGAAAAACATTGTGTTCAACTATCTGTCACTCCTGTGTATTATGTCAGAAAAGTGCGGTTAAATTTTCCAGGTAAGACTCGGAGAAAGTATCACTAGGTCATTTTTAAGATACCTGAACATATGAAGGCCTTATTTGAATAGTGGGCCAACTCCACTTTAAAAGAAATGGAGTTATACTATTTTTCATGTTCATACAAGTCATTTCTATCTTATTTTCAAAACTGGTACATCTCCAGCTAATTTCTTCTGCCAACAGAGGGCATTACAAATCAGACTTCAGCAGTCATTTCTCAACACTCTTTAGAATTTCAGGCTCTGTATCTGAAAATGAACAAAAATGGAGTTGGTCCACTATTCAAATACGGCCTTCATATCATGTAGAGTGCTGCATTGATCAGAAAAAGACAACTGTCATTTTCATATTACTGATTCGCACTTTCTTGGCTGGGTCGAGTTGTTCTTAGCATCTAGGTATAATTCAGAATTTTGAGATTTGGGGGGCATTACCAACGGGCAACTACACTTGATAAACAAACCGCTTACTCTTACCATGATTTATCTGAACTTAACAATTGGAATTAATTGACTTCGAAAAAATAGTCGCTGGAATTTAACCAAAATTACCCACGATTGAAAAGGGTATCATCACTCCATGGTACAACTTTCCTGTTGTCCATGTGAAAAAATGTTCCGCATTCCAGAGATATACTAACCCATGCGGGGTTAGATGCAACTGCAATGTGGAATGATGATTATTCTAACTGAACCTTCACAAGCGCAAGCAGCAATATAATTGACACAGATTTTAACCGTTCATATTAAAACAGTTCTACTAATGGTTAATACCTTCCTGAACATTTTTTCCAGGTGATGGCCTAATGGCTTGGGCGCTGACATTCGGTTCATATCCTGTAGTTTCGAGTCCCACTGTTGGCATGGATGTATGTAGCCATTCGGAATCGGCTTTAAACTGTAGGTCCGGGTCTAATTAGCTCTCGTGTAGCAAAAAGTTGACCGTAGAGCTGCAAACTAAACCAAACCAAACATGAACAATTTTCTGTAGCTACACAGTATTTCTCGTTCCATCTTTTTATGATATTACCTATAGTTGATTTTGATGTGTCTAGTTTCGACGAAATGCAGTGACCTTATGGAAATGTTGCACAAATTATATCGTATGATTAGCTTGTTTTGGAACGCAGAGAGGCAACTTAAACGAGGCATATTCGTAAAAAACCTATTACTAACACGTCAGAATATCTAAACATCATATACTCATCTCCCCACTCATAACGTATTTTACCAGCGCTTACCTTACTTGAAATGATGCAAATATTTCATAGAGTCAGGACGTTTGAGTGGCTAAGACTCTAGTTTTCAGTACCGTAGTTTGAGGTATCGAGTCCTTCTGATACATGTTTGTTTGAATTCGTTTGAAATCGACTTAAAGCTGTAGCTCTTTATCTAATTAGCCCTTGTGTAGCATAGGAGAACCATAGCACTCTCAATCAAGCAACGAGTACCTGATTCTTTTCACGAAATATTGTTAAAAAGACTTCTTTTATTACCCTCTGAAGTAGTTAACTGTCACACACAGATTCATTTAACTCCACTCTAATTGTATCCCTAATTATATTAGTCTTTGGAGATTCTATCTGGATTAAAAAGGTACAACGTTTACTTAATCAAAGGAAACATCAACGAGGAGATTGAAGACCGAACAAGGACGGCAATTAATTTAACCAGAAGAAATTCAACGATTTTGCAACTTTCCACTTCATAGATGGGAAAATGTAATTTTATGGTCAAATATGCAAGCATTTTCAACTTGTCTGTCCGTTTATTGACATGTAGCGTCAGTAGTGGTCAATTTCTCCCAAAATGACAATTAAGTTACAATCACTTTGTCTATAACTAATTCCTCACTAAAGTTTTATACAAGTAGTTTTAGACTCTTTGATAATGGTACAGAATTACAAATATGTATTGCTTTAATATTTTATTATAGATGTTGTATTTATGCTTAAAGCTAAATCTTATTTTTCTAAAAAAAAATGTTTACAGTACTTATAAACGGGGCTTTTTGACTTTGTAAGAAAACAGATACATTCCATTTCATAATTGGATTTTTTAGTTCTATAAAAACAGACCATGATGGCAAAATTTTAGAAAATAATTCCGGCTTTAAAAGATAAGATTAAAATTTTCGTGTCATATGATATCAGATAATCGAAAAAAAATCATTTTAAACGAGGAAGAAGGAAATACTACATAGGATATCATGTTTAACAAAATTTTCAAAAGAATCTGATATATATAAGATTTTTTTTGGCTCTTTACTCCGTGATTTTGTCTGATAAGGCATTTAACATCGAACACAAATAATAAATAGCTTCCCTCTATGAATTTAAAAACATTACTAGACGGTAGAGAAATTTCTGCTTTACAAATAAGTTTCGGCCCGAAGTAGCCTAGCCGTAGTGCGTCGACTTTCGGTACCTAGGGTTTCGGTTCAAATCCTGACAAAAGCTATTTAAATAACCTTCGTGTCTAGGCCGTTTATGATCATGTTAAATCCGATGACTTTATTGTCATTTATGAGTTCATAGAGGGTGGGAGAATGTGCGATCACCGCGATATTGCCCCCTGTGGTTTCTCGGTGAAAATTGAGGTAGCACCTAGCTATATCGGAGCCTGAGGATTGTGGTGCCACTGAAACCGGACCCGCACAACTTAACCCGCAAAACAATGTGGCCCTAGTCTGGGAACTGCGGACAGGGGGCGTTATCAACAACAACAAGTTAATTATCCTATACATAAACCTACACATATTTACGTATGATACAACAAAAATTCTGAATTTAATATCAAAATTTCTTGACTGTGAGTATATTCAATACACCCCTCAAACTATTAGGGGATAAGGCCATAGCAACTATGCAAAATTGAGCATAATATAATCTATACTCAAGAGCCAAAACATTATAACCACCTGTCAATAACGAGTTGGCCCACCTTTGGCGCGCAACACAGCTTCAACCCGCCTTGGCATGGATGCCACAAGTACTTGGTAAATGGCCGGAGACAGATTGTACCAGATGTTTAAGCAACGGTCACGCAAATCCGAGATATTGCGAATTGGTGGTTTTTGAACTCTGAGCTGCCGTCCCATGACATCCCAAATGTGTTCTATCGGATTGAGATCCGGTGAGTTAGGCGGCCAGGACATTAACTGGAATTCAGCATCATGTTCCTGGAACCACTCCAACACAATTTTAGCCTTGTGACACGGGGCGTTGTCCTGTTGGAAAATTCCATTTCCAACTGGAAAAACAGAGGCCATGTAAGGGTGCAACTGGTCCGCAATGATGTTCAGATACCCTGTAGTATTCATGGTCTGCTCTACCACAACCAAGGGTCCCAGAGACGCCCAAGAGAACGTCCCCCAAAGCATAATACCGCCACCACCGGCCTGTGTATGACCTACTGTACATTGAGGGAGCAACAGTTCGCCTGGAAGACGGCGTATCCTGACACGGCCATCGGCGTGATGAATGACAAACCGTGATTCATCTGACCAGGCAACTCTCTCCCACTGATCCATGGACCAATCGCGATCCTCCCGGGCCCAGCGCAGGCGCAGTTGGCGATGACGCTTGGTCAGCAAAGGCATGCGAGTGGGACGTTTCCTGCGTAGCTCCATATCCAACAGTGTCCGCTGAACAGTCTGCTGCGATACTATTCTACTTGGCCCTGCATTGTATTGGGCTGTCAGCTGAGTAACTGTCTGGCTCCGGTTTTGCTTCACCATGCGAGACAGTCTCCGACGACCTTTTTATTTGATAGCGTGTGGACGTCCAACACCATGTCGTCTACTGCTGGTTTCACCGTCATTCATCCACTTTGCATAAGTACTAACAACTGTAGGTCGCGAACAACCAACAAGTCGTGCAGTTTCGGAAATACTTGTTCCGAGCCTTCGAGCTATTACAATCTGCCCTCTATCAAAGTCGCTTAGATCGGCAGCCTTTCCCATCACACACAGAGTTAAGTGAAAGAATGATTCTTCAGACTCTCCAGCAGCAGTTAAATACCACTTCCACCTGATCACGTGCCTTCCACGTCATCCAGGCGAATTCATTGCAAAATGTACGGGTGGTCATAATGTTTTGGCTCTTGAGTGTATGTATATATATGTATATATATGTATATATATGCATATATGTATATGTATATATATGTATATATGTATATATATGTATATCTGTATATATATATATATATATATATATATATATATATATATATACAGCGGCTCTCAAAAGTGTCATAAACTTACGATTTTCAATGAAATAGGGTCTATCTATTAATTAAAATGAATATTTCAGAATGCGTATTTAATATTACGATCTATAATCTATTCTTAACAAAACTACATGAAATATTTTGAAAACATAGTAAAACTTAATTTTTAAGAAACCAGTAATCAAAAAGTAACAAAAACTTTATCTCACAAAAGTTATAGTACACTGAAATATTTTCGGATAAATTCATAATTAAAATTATCGGCTGGCGCTTTATTTTTATTTTTGAATTGTGGTGACTTTTAAAATATCGTTTGGCTTTCATTTTTGCTTGCCTACTCCGTAATATTCTATTTATTATTTTAAAATGTCTCAGAGTCGTAAAGAAACAAACAATATTCGAAAATTGATTAATTTTCATCATAGTAGTGGATAATCAGTTCGGAATATAGCTAAATTACTTAATTTATCCCATTCTACTGTGTGGTATGTGATAAAACGCTTTAAAGAAGAAAATGGGATCGAAAAACAAGGTAAGAAAAGGTCGTCCGGCAAAATTAACAAAACGTGATCAGAGATTTAGAATTAGAAAATTTGTGAAAAATCCACGTTTGAGTTCTGTAAAAGTTTCTACAGGATTTAATGAAACATTTTCTACTTCAATTTCACCTGAAATTCGATGATTTCTCAGAGCAGCTGGATTACATGGGCGTTCTGCCCGTAGAAAATTTTTGTGTGAGGGAGAAAAACAGAAAGCTTAGGCTTTCCTTCGCCCTATCAATGATAAATAAACCCCAAACGTATTGGAATGCTGTCTTATTTGCCGATGAAAAAAAGTTTAACATTTTTGTTTCCGATGGGCGTATAATTGTATGGAGAAGAAAAAATGAGGAAATTAATCCCAAGAAAGTTGCAGGAATGGTTAAGCATAGCGGTGGAGGTGTCCTTTTGTGGGGGTTGCCTGTCAGCATGAGGACTAGGTAATTTGGTATTTATTAATGGCATAATGAATCATTCTGTTTATATAAATATTTTAAGAGACAATTTAAAATTATCAGCCCAAAATTTGGGTACTGGAAACAACTTTGTTATTTATGAAGATAACGATCCTAAGCTCACGGCTCTCAACGTTCGCCTCTGGTGTCTCTATAATTGTCTCTATTGTTTTGAAAACACCACCTCAATCACCAGATTTAAACCCAATAGAACATATTTGGAAAGAACTGGAGGTTCGACTCCGCAAACACAACACTCACACAAAAAGTGAACAAAAAACAATTATGATGGAAGTATGGACGAACATTGATGTAGAAATTTCAAAAGAACTAGTGCAGTCTAATCTCAGACGTTTAAAAGCTGTTGTGGATGCTAAAAGATATATTACTAAATATTAATTTAAAGAAAAATTAGAATATTTACTAATATGAGGAGACTTTTTAAAAGTGTACGATGACTTTTGTGAGATAAAGTTTTTGTTACTTTTGGATTATTGGTTTCTTAAAAATAAATTTTGCATGATTTTAAAATATTTCATGTAGTTTTAATAAGAATAGATTATAGATCTTATTATTTAATACACATTCTGAAATATTCATTTTAATTAATGGATATACCCCTATTCTATTGAAAATCGTATGAGTACGAACACTTTTTGGAGGCACTGTATATATATATATATATATATATATCTACACTGCTGGCCACTGTAAATGCAACACCCTGAAGGAAACATGCAAATAACATGAAATTTACAACATGCATTAGCAGAGGTGAGATATGCAAATGATTAGAATTTCAGCGCAGACGCACATCACGCGCGCCTGTGGCGCCACTTCAAAGCGCTATTTAAGGCTTGGAGATTTTGACGATTTCAAGTTCGGAAATTGTGTTTTTCTTGTGGTTTTAAAAGAAAAAAACGATCAATTATGCCTCGTCGAAACCAGCGATCATATTTTGATCCAGTATCCGAGTTCGACAGAGGAAGGATAGTGGCCTACCGAGATTGTGGATTATCTTTCAGGGAAATCGGTAGTCGTGTTGGACGAAACCAAACAACTGTAATGCGGATATGTGATCGTTGGATGCAAGAGGGTACGACGGACCGGCGTGTTCGATCGCATCCACCTCAGCGCACCACTTCACGTGATGACAGGCAAATTGTGCGCATGGCAGTAACGGATCGCTTAGTCACATCACGAACCATAGCACAGCACATGCAGTCTGTAACGCATCTTCCAGTGTCTGCGCGTACCATAGTACGTCGTTTACAGCAGAGTGGTCTGTCCGCAAGACGTCCATTGCTTTGTCTACCCTTGACGCAGAACCACAGACGTCTCCGCCGCCAATGGTGCGATGACAGAAGGATGTGGACGGCAGAATGGAATGAAATTGTCTTTACTGACGAGTCACGCTTCTGTCTGCAACACCACGATGGTCGCATTCGAGTCTGGAGACGCCGTGAAGAGAGGATGCTGAACAGCTGCGTTATGCACCGCCAGACTGGTCCTGCACCGGGAATTATGGTATGGGGCGGTATTGGATATCACTCTCGCCCACCTCTAGTACGCATTGCCGGTACTTTAAACAGCCAGCGCTACATCTCCGAGGTGTTGGAGCCAGTTGTCCTTCCTTACCTTCAGGGCTTGCCCATAGCCATATTTCAACAGGATAATGCGCGACCACACGTGGCAGGCATTGTCCAACGGTTCTTCGTGAATCGCCAGATTGAATTGCTTCCCTGGCCGCCTCGCTCTCCGGATCTTTCGCCGGTAGAAAACAAGTGGTCCATGGTTGCTCTACGATTGACCCAGATTCCATCCCCAGCTGCCACAGCAGATCAACTTTGGCAACGTGTGGAAGCTGCTTGGTCTGCTGTACCCCAAGAACTCATCCAAAGTCTCTTTGAATCAATGTCGAGGCTTGTGGCAGCGGTGATCTCCAACAATGGCGGCTACTCTGACCACTGATTTTGGCATAAACCACACTTCACAGAAGACTATAAATTTAATCATTTGATACTTGGTCAACATGTTATCTACAAAATAAATTTTGTTGTGATATCTCTTGTATTTCTTGGTGTTGCAATTTGGGTGGCCAGCAGTGTATATATGTATGTATATATATATATATATATATATATATATATATATATATATATATATATATATATATATATATATATATATATATATATATATATATGTATGTATGTATATATATATATATATACATATATATATATATATATACATATACATATATTTTTATATATATATATATATATATATATATATATATATATATATATATATATGTATATATATATATATATATATAATGTATATATATTAGTTTTTTATAGTTCATTTCTTGCTCTTAAATAGAGCATATAAAGCTTAACAATACTATATTCATAATCCAAAGCTTGTAAAATGTCATTTATCCATTATCAATAGTGGAAGTTTTGTTTGTCATAGAATATAATTTTAACACATATACGTGTACAAAAGAACGTCCATCTCTGGTGTTTTTAAGAGATAATGTTACAAAAAATATTAATTTTCTACAACATTATTCAAAAATATAAACAGAATGCTTCGGTTATTAAATTATACCTCAAAGATATTTAATTTTTTGTTATTTATTGTATGATTTTTTGTTACACCATTTATCTAATGGGAAAAGAGTGATTTCAGCTTTGAAAATCTATACTTCTAAATTTTCTTATGATTTAGTGGACTTTCTGATGCATATTTTAACATCCCTTATTTGTATAAACAATATATATATATATATATATATATATATATATATATATATATATATATATATATATATATATATATATGTATGTGTGTGTGTGTGTGTGTCTGTCTATGAATGTAGGAGTGTGTATAAAATGCAATTTAATTTGTGTTAGAAAATTGAAAATCAATTATTTAAAGAAAAGTCTTTGGGCTTTTTATGTATTGATCTGATATTCCAAAGCGCACTCACTCGTTTTATCTATCATCAAAGCTTTGATGCAGATGAATCATTAAAACGACGAGCTTTGATGCAAATGAATCTTCGCTTAAAATGTTCGAGTAACTGTATTTGGTCACCATTAAGTAATTTCAGGATTTCGCAGTAAGAAACGGATAGTTCCCACCTATCCTTTCATTTTGTCAGATTACTCTGAAAAGTTTCTTTCATTATTAAATCAAAAAGTCCTGTCATCTCTGACACTTTGATTTATATTAGCAGTGGTATTCCCCCCACTAGCAAGAAGGAAAAAGAAAAAAAAAGTAACAGATTTTTAAGGAAAGAGAGAGACAGAATGCGCACGGAAGTAAAATGAAAATTGATCTTATTTTCAATGACTGTCACACATTTCAGAGCTCGAATTTGCGGAATTTAATCTAAATACTTCTAAAATATTATGGATAAGTCTGGAATTAAATGCGACATGATGGAAGACAGAGTAAGGGTACAGCGCTTTTTTTAACTCATAAGCGAAATGTAAAATTTCCTTCAAACCTTGCCAAATTAAAATGTGTACAAGAATTTTCGATACTTTAAGTGGAGAGAAGAGTTTGTGTTTCGTTGCTGTTTTTAAGAAGTTCTGCTGCAGTTTTTGTTTTTGTTTTTGCTTTATAATCTCACAGTAGGTTCTTGTCACAGTTCTTATGCAGTTCAGTAAACTCTAATAAGTATTAATGGCATGTTAGACGTTTCGAGGTTGTAATAAGCATCAGTCTAAAACAGGAATCATCATGTGCCAGATTTCAAAGTTAGTTTCCTCTTATGTTGTTGTTCTTTGAAAAGATGCAGTTGAGAGTAATTATTGCCAGTTAAAAAGAAGTGTAAACTTGCAATGCAAGTTCACATCATGAATTGGCCTAAGGAACCAAAAACTAAACTTTATTATTTGAATTCTAGTATTTAGTTATAGATAACGAATTTTCCAAGCATAAAGGCTTTCAGAGACAGGGTGAGCCATGGTCATTAAGTTAATATTGATAACGTCATCAGTGTCTATAAATGAGTTCCCATTTCCCAGATTTAAGTACCTACAGAATTCTTCATATTTATCTTTTACAGTAAGTCAGGCTTAATTGAAGCATGTTAGAAATCTTATTAATACATTTGTTGCAAAGATAACATCCATAAACACAAACAAACAGATGTATATATATGTAATAACACGGGCGCGGGCCGACGAATAATTGCTGAGTGGTAGCTTTGGAAGACTGTTTTCGCCTTTCTACTTGAGGTTAAAAAGATGACATGTCGCCCGGCCGTGCATCACAAACGTTTTTAAAACAGTTCCCGCAATTCATCTCAACCCTCGGACACACAAATCATACTACAAATTGCTCGAACTACATATTTATTAAAATCGCCGGCTCCTCCGCCGGGTGTTTCATAACAGGCAAAATATTACAGAGTGCGTCTAAATTTAGACATCAGATAGTTTTATAAAGTCATTCCATCACGTGACACAGAGGTGTGACTTACTTTTTGATTGGATAAAAGTTATTTGTTGATGCACTGATCTGATCTAATTTTTATGGATGCCGCGTCGCGTCTAATTTCGTTAAAAAGTCAGTCATCTTTGATGATATTGCCAAAGACTGTAACAATGGAATTTAACACGAATTCCCAAGGGAAAATTAAGTACTTAATAAGATTAAAAAGGGGTATGTAATTTTGAATAGTAGAGTGAGGAATTAATGGTTTTTAAAAGTTAAGAGTGTTGACTTTAGAAATTACTAGTTTATTAATATTATATATATATATATATATGTGTGTCTGTGTGTGTGTGTGTGTGTGTGTGTGTGTGCGTGTGTGTGTGTTTGCCTGTATACATGTATGTATTTACGTATACACATTAGGTTAGTTAATTTGGGCCATAAAAATTAAAATGCTAATATTAAAAGTAAAAGCATATTTGAGCTACCATGTGATTGACCAGATATGTCATGAGTCCTCATTCAATTTGACTACATTAAAAATAAACTTAGGTCTGGGAGTAAATATAACCTACCACATTTGGGAGTCCTGGTTAATATTTTAATTGCTGTTACCTTAGGAGCCATGTCGCTTCCCATGCTTACAAATAATATATATTTCAAACATCTAATGTATCAGTCATGATTCCAACTTGTTGTGAAGAAGCTTTAAAAATCTGCTGATGCTTTATAACTTATAGCTTTTCTAATAGATATGTATTTAAACTATGAAAATAACAAACGTAAATAGTTCTCAAAAGATTACCTTTGCTTTGCAAGTTTTATTTGACTTGAGATATTTTTTTCTGACAGTCAAGTTCAATTGTAAAAACTTTAATATTATGAGAAGTTTTATGCTTTTAAATTTTAAATTAGTTTAAGGTTTTTCAAAAATTGTACAAAACACCAAATAATGCCCTTTTCTCGGCCTTTTTTTAACAATGACTGTTGAGTTAGATGTTTAAATTGAGTGAGAAATGTATTAAATTATACAGCTATTTTCAGTAAGTTCTTAAAGTCATTTTTATTTAAATAATAATAATATGGTTGAAAAATCACAGGAAATAGCAGTTGACGCTTAAAATTTCAGTTAATAAAATAAGTGTCATTTTTCATTTATGAGTAAACTGCTTTCTAAATACATATTTTTGAGTTGAGTAAACGTCTTTTAATTTACTTTGTTCCCTTAAGTTTTAATATTTTGCTTGCAATGAAATATAAGAGTACTTTTTTTATACATGATTAAAAATTATGTTGCTGTATTTAAAAGAAAATCATACTAGAATGCCAAGCTATGAATAGAATGTTTTAAATCGTATTTGTATAGACTAAAAAGTTTATTTACCCATCTGTCCCCTATGATTTTTAAAATTTACTTTAAAATGTTTCTATATAACATTGTGTTTCCATTCAGTTGCATCTTTTGTAACTTATCACATCAGAATGCACAGTACTACAGTAGATCATTGGCCACATATCTAAACATCGGAAATTGTGACAACACATTTCACCTATAGATTTAGAACAATCAACGCATCCATATATTGTTCAATGCTGAAGATAAATGAAAAATAGATGAAAACATTTAAAGCTTCCATATATTGCTCAGTGCTGACAATAAATTGATTACAAATGAAAAACATTTAAGGCTGTTTTGTACTAACTCTATTGGATTCGCTGACCTCAATGTTAACCTATGGGGGAAAATTTGTCTACTGTTTACAGGTACATAAATGCTGAATATTCCCCAAAATTGGTATTTTCAGATAGCCTGAAAATTTCTGCACCTAGCAATAGGATTCATTTTATAAATTAATCCTTTAATAATTAAAACTGAAGATAAATTAATTACAAGTGAAAAACATTTAACGTTTCCATATATTATTCAGTGCTGATGATAAATTACATTACAGATGAAAAACATTTAACGCTTCCATGTATTGTTCAGTAATGATGGAAAATTAATTACAGATGAAAAACACTTAAAGCTTCCATATATTTTTCAGGGCTGAAGATAAATTAACTACAAAAGAAAAACAATTAACGCTTCCCTATATTGTTCTGTGCTGAATATAAATATCGAAAACTTATAGAGATATTAACAGAATATGTAAGCTGTTCAACAGGCTTCCGACTACCATTAGAATTATAAATCGCATAAAGAAAGACTTTTGGGGGGAATTTTGATGACATATTATTTTTATCGAGAACGTTGGGATAATCCGGAAAGTTTTCACTTGAACTTCATTACTAAACTAGTTTTCCTACGTTTCCATACAGACTACAAGTTCATTGAGATGATAGCTTTCGAGGATGTTTGCACTTGGAAATACAAGGATTTATGATTATCTATATCGAGTAAACTTAGATACTAAATAACTCTGATAATCCTAACAAGTTGTGCATGATCTAGTTATCTATCAGTTATAGAAATCAAACTGAAAGCACCCGATCTTATTATGTAATATGTCCCCATAAATGTATAAGGTGTGCCCTGTTGCATTTTGTGCGAAAAATGAAAGTTTATTGTGTTTATTTATACGTCAGTAAATTTAATGAAAAAATATATATATAAAATACAAAAATTAGGATCGAGGTTTTGAAGTAGTAACAAGGTGTTATAGGATTAATTCATTATTTTTCTTCCTCTTTTTAAACGTTGCCAGGTTATTGCACTTGTTTTATTGGAAATTTTTGAGAATTTGAAAAGGGTCGAAATGCAGATCTGTAAAGAAATTAACAATAACATGTTCAGGGTGCTGTATTTCTGGGTAGCAGGTTTACCCATTTTAGGTATCCTTTTTTAGTATATTAAACATATTTTCTCTCTCTTCTACTTTTACAGTAAAATCTCGTTTCTCCGGACTAACTGGGACCATAAGCAATCCGGATAATCGAAAATATGGATAATCCGGGTAATATCTGGTTACAAACCCGTCGGACGGGTTTGTAACCAGTTGCGCCGTGTGCGTGGCTCCATTCAATTACATAGGTTGCGACTCATCACGGACTGGTTTGTGATTTGAGTCGGTTATCAGTTTCTTTTGAGTTGCTCCGTGTGCAGACGGCCTTAAACGATGTTTTTTTCAAAATCCATATCGTTCGTATCAAAGTTAAGCCTAAACTTTGTTTCGGAACAAAACAAAGAAGACAAAAGAAAGGGAATATAACGGGAAAACAAATTTCATGAAGATATGTTTGTCCAAGGATAACAAATGTAGTTAATTTTTTATCGTATCAAACGCCAAACAATTAAAAATACCGCTTACTTCTTGATGAATTTGAGAAAAATTCTGAGAATTTTTGTGAATTTATATATCATGTTCTGTATATTTTAATAAAACATACGAATTAAATTTTCTTTCCGAGGTTTAATGCGGGTATTCTGTATATTAGATAGCAGTGACAAACATTACATTTTAAAGAAGATGGTAGCTGTAGAAAATTTAGTTTTGTTTACATTCATTTCCTGTGATTCCCTTTATACTCCTGCATCACCTAAGTAATCGCTTTAAATCTGCCCCATCCGCTGAAATTAAATATGGTTTACGGTGAGTTCAATAGATGGCGATACTTACACAGACAATTTCGAGATCTCCAATGAGAGTTTTACTAAAGAGTTTTTAAAGAAGACACGGAGAAAACGATGAAGAACTAGGACACTGAGAGCGTACGGTATTTCCACCAGCATCAATTTATTTAAAATCTGATCGCTTTAGACAGTGAAGAACAGTTTCAGAAAAAAGAAATGCTGCTTTGAGAATTAGTTAAGTATTCGTTAGCATATATATAAATATATATATATATTATTTTTTTTTTAAAGTCACATATCAGAATGACATTAAGTTAAAAACTACTTATTCGCTCATTCATATCAACTACCTTTAAATTCTTTAACACTAGAACCGCGGAACGGGTCAATTTGACCCAAAACAATGTTTAATTTATCACCACGCGAAAAGTATAGATTGAAAAAAAAATTCCTTTTACGACTTTTGATATTTTAAGGTGAACAACAATTTACCAAATTTATAAATTCGTAACATAAATAATTTTCCGATTATTAACACTTATACCTAGAACCGCGGAGCGGGTCAATTTGACCCGTAAGAAATGTTAATGCACAAATAACGAAAAACAGATGCATTTTCTCGAACTGTAACTGTAAAATACTTATACCCCACACTAGAATTCCTTAAATGGACTGTACCAGAAGGGGGAATAGTGAAGGTTTTTCGGTCAAGGTCATTATATTAGGTTTGAAGCACGAACTACGTTCAAATGCAGTGAAAAGTTACTGCAAATATTTAGAAGACTTTTTGAAGTTGCTTTTATTCTGTAATTAGTATATGTATAAAAACAATGTCACGACGCTGTAATCTTGCTGTTCAGAAAGCTTTAGAATATTTAAAACAATTATCTGAAAAGATTCAGAAGGTTCGAAAAAAGAAGGTATCTCAAGATTCGATTTTGAGTAGTGAGGATGAATACCTGCCTGCTAATGAATAAAATTTAGATTCGGATGAAGAAAATTAAAGTGAAGAGGACTCTGGCAATGCTCTAACAATCCCTGGTCCTTGTCATCGCAATACGGATGATAATTTATCTTATAAAAAATAAAAATCAAACATTCCAAGAAAAATATACACATGCAAAGAAATTTGAAAAAGAAATCGACAATAACATTCAAAGTTGGAAATAATGAAGATGGCAAAGATGGGACAATTTGGAATGTCGCTCAATTAGGAACAAACGAGAAAGAAAATCAAAGTGTAATGTTTTGAAAGAAGTAGGGGGGCCCAATACCACATGCTAAACGCAATGTTATCGACAACAGTCCTTCAAGTGC